>PVJS01009118.1:0-51201 GCA_004027185.1 Glis glis
AGGCCCTCCACAACTTCGTGAGACCCGGTTTCAAAATGAAGAATAAAAAATAGGGCCGGGGGTGTAGTGCGGAGGTAGAATATCTCTGCGTTCAATCCCTGGTACCACAAAAAAAAAAAAAAAGAAGTAGGCAGATAGAGCGAGGACCATGGTAGAAAAACTTCATTTCCTGGGAGGCAGCAGATGCTAACTAACTTCCAAAACTCCTGAAAAGTGATAATGAGATCAAAAGCCTCCTGACAGTGACCAGAGCTTCACAAAACTCCAGTTTTTCCTGCTGATAAACAATCCCAGGAGATTTTCTGGAGAGTCCAGGAAACAGTGTCTGGAACCCCAACCAAGAGAAGGAGATTCAAAGGACACGATGCAAATACACTATGCACATCCCAGAAAACTGCTTCTGAGACCCCAACTGGAAGAGGAGACTCAGAAGTATGTAAACCCCTAGACCAGCCGCTCTAGTCAAGTTTTCCCATTCGGGAGCCCCTCCCTTCTGGGAGCTTTCCTCTTTCTCTCGCAGATCACATTGGCTTCGAGAGAAAGCGGTGTGTAATTGACGGCACTCCGCCCAGGCAACTCTCAGGTAGTGACCAGAAGACACCTGCTGGACATTGTTAAACAACGAGCGAGGAACAGAAATTTCAAGACCACCAATTCAGTTAAGGCGAGGCTTTATTACCGTGGGGCTACCGCCTTCCAGCACAGGCAGGAATGGCAGCTCCTTGTGTTGCTCACAGTTCCCCTTTATAGAGCAAGCCGGTTTACAGTATCAGAATTTCACGGGTTATAATTTAAATCAACCAACCACAGAAAATTTTCCCTTATTTAGAAGTAAAGTGGTTAGTCTAGGGGAGTGGGCTGAGCACACAGGCGGGGGTCGGTTTTGCGGGCTTTGTCCTAGGGGCGGTAAGGGCAGGGAGTTTAATGCTAAATTAGGAAGCAGGGCTATATTTTCGGCATATTATCACATTCCCTAATCCTGTTGTTTACCTTTTCTCAGACCCTTGAGTAATAGACCTCTGTCTGTTCTTCCTGGGGTATAGATAGGCAGTGGGCTGGACTATGAAGCACCATAATTTTGATTGATTGTAATCTTTTCTGGAGGTAATTAGTTAAGCAGTTGAAGAAACAGGGTCCTATCAGCGCAATCAAGCAGATGACAGAAATGGGTCCTAGCAGAGGGAGGAGGTAAGGTAGCCACCCATTTAGTGCGGTAGACCAAAAAGATGAGTTCTCTTCTAGTTCTCGTCTCCTTTTCTCTAGGTTGTCTTGTAGCTGTTTAATTTTATCTTGTACTATTCCAGACCTATTTTCATAAAAACAACACTTTTCTATTATAAACAGACAGATACCACCTTCTCTGGCAGTAAGGAGGTCAAGGCCCCTGCGGTTTTGCAATACGGCCTCGGCCAATGAATCGAGTTGAGCTTGTAAGTCTAGGATAGTATCAGCTATCTTATGCATGCCAGTGATGAGTTGAGAGGACAGCTTGTTATAAAGGTGTAGGGAGGAGGCTAGGCCAGCTGTCCCGGTCCCCATTCCTGCAGTTACTCCCAGCCCTACGAGCAGAGGGATCATTTGGATAGCTGTCTTATGTCATGGGTTAACCTGTTCAACCATGGGTATTGATAAGCTTTGATTATTGGGGGCTATTTCTATATCTGTGAATAACAAGGTTAGGATACATAGTCCATTCCAATTCACAGGGAGTATACTATATGCTGTTCTGCCACAGAGAAATACAGTTCCATTTACAGGAGGGCACAATGGTATGGCAGAAGGGAGAACATGAATAGTAACATTACATAACTTTGAGTTTAAGTTTCTAACCCCCTCAGTCCCATTAGAAGATAAACATGTTACTGAAGTGGGTTGGGGGGCAACTTAGCATGACTCTCAGCAACCTAACCAGACCCTGTTTCAAAACAGGTCTGGGGATGTAGCTCAGGAGCAGAATGCCCCAGTACCAAAAACGAAAAGCCTCATGAATGCCCCATGAGTGTTACCGTGGCAAAACTGGAAGTCTATGTTGTTACCCAACATGCTGTTCGCATTGATTCAAACAAACGAGTTAAGGGCAAGATTCTTTCCAAGAGAATTAACGTGTATATTAAGTACGTTACTTGTTGGTGGGGAAGAAGAGGCTGCCAGGGAACCTCTTTGTCCACACTGGGCCAGCTCCATGGCCTGCTGGGCTTTTCTGTTCTATCAACAGAGCTCTCTCCCAGGGCAAATGGGACCTGAGGAGGCCTTCAGAGCCCATCTGGGAGCAGGGACAGGGGAGGAGGATGGTTTGAGTCTGCCCTAGAAAATCATCCTCCATCAGAGCGCGACATGACACTCTCTGTGACTGGTAAGCCCTTCCCAACAGCCGCCCCTAGAACAGTTGAAGGTGCTCATCTTTGCTCATCATTGCATAGTTACTTTGTGCCCAACACCTGGAGCAGCAGCATCCCATCTGGTCCTCCTGCAGCGCTGTGAAGGACACGGGATGGTTATGAAGCATCTCAGTTTTCTAGGTGAGGTGACTAAGGCCAGGGAATGTCTTTTGCTCAGGGACAGCCAATTAGTAAGCAGAGAACCTGAGCCTCAAGTCTAGTTTTTCTAAGTCTCAGGCCCTTTTCTCTTTTCTCTGGGCTCTGTATCACTTGGGACATGCTGGCCACTACAATCATGACCCACTTCACATTACCTCACCCTCTTTACCGGGGTGCCTGACCACACACCCACCTTCCTGAGAAAAACCAGCCCTTTCCTGCCTCTGGGCCATCATACCCCTGTGTTGCCTTGCTTGGAAAGTGCTTCCATATTATTGGGTCTCCATGTAGATGTCACCACCTTGGAGAGACCTTCTCTGGTGTTTTAGTCAGCTTTTCCATTGCCGTGACCAAAACACCTGACAAGAATAACTTAGAGGAGGAAAGACTTATTACAGCTCATGGTTTCCGAGGTTTCAGTTCATAGGGCTGGCTCTGAAACATAAATGGTGGTGGCAGTGGCAGCAGGGTGCATGGAGGCCGGAAGCAGAAAGAGAGTGGGGGAGGGGAGCGAGGGAAATAAACAGTCCCCAAGGCCACACCCCCAGCCACATCCTATTACCACCCAATAAATCCATTCTAATTATTAAGCAATTAATGAATTTATCCACTGATGAGCTTAGAACCCTCATGATTGACTACATTGCTGAGGCTGCCCTCGAACCTGCGATCCTCTTGTCTCAACCTCCCAAGCACTGGGAATACAGCTGTGCGCCACCACACCTGGCTCAGTCATCTGTATTGGTTTACTTTTGTCTTCTTCAATAAGGCAAGCATCTCAGGAGTCTTATTCATTGTTACCTCCCAGCCTTGGGCACACAGCATCCTTCTCAGACTGGGGCAGCTGGCGCCCCTGCTCTGAACGCTGAAGTAAAGAATGCCCAGAGGGCCTGCTCTGGGCTCCTGCACTACACCCTCCCTGTGAGGTGAGGAGTCCACAAGGCCAAAGGAGCATGCCCACCCAAAGCCCACTGCCTCCCCTTCTAGATGACGCTATAGCTACTCAGGAGCCGGGAGCTCCAAATGGCCCCAAACCTACTTATTAGTCCCAAGTGGGCCTCTTACCTTCCCAGAGGCAGATCACACACCACTGTGAGACCCCAGGCTCAGTGGGTGGCCAAGCGGCAGCACTGACAGATAAGATTCCTCAGAATGTTGAGCAGACAGGGAGGAGGAGAGGGAAGATGGTGTGTGGGGACTAGGGCCTGGGGGAAGGAGACCCCTCCACACACTTCTGAGTTTTAATGCAGAACTCCAAGGAGTCCTAGAAATAAACATTTTAACCTGGCTTTCCAGGTCTCTGTACAATTAAACAGTTTGATAGTTTGATTTTTAACTTGAAATGTGAGCCTCCAGTTGTTCTCTAGCCCAGAGCCTGACAAATGCTAGGGGCAGGAATCTGGCAGACAACCACTGAATACTGGCTAAATAAAGGTATAAACACATGAAGAAATGCACAAAAGAATGATTGAAGTTTAAGCCCATGCACTAGAGCTCCCACAGTAGCAGACTGGGGGGGGGGGAGTTTGCATGGGTAGAGCAGAGCTTTCACACAGTCTATATACACAGAACCTAAGTGACAAATTTGTGCCGCGGTGGATTGAGGCAGGCTGTCCTGGGGATGGCTGTAAGAGTGTCAGCCCCTGGAACCAGATCAAATTAGACCTATTGCTAAAATAACCACTCATTTCTAAGGTGGCCTAGAAGGCAGCTTTGAGCTTTTCCATGACTGTAGCCCCCCTTCCCCCACCACTATGCCTTCAACCATCGACTGCATATGTGTTTAAGGCATTAAGAAACATTATGGCAAATAGCCAGCTTCATCCTATTTTTCTAGGAACTACAAAGCTTTTGGATAGACTCCA
Source organism: Glis glis (assembly GCA_004027185.1). Taxonomy (NCBI): domain Eukaryota; kingdom Metazoa; phylum Chordata; class Mammalia; order Rodentia; family Gliridae; genus Glis; species Glis glis. The sequence continues at coordinate 4,403 of PVJS01009118.1, forward strand.
GCAAGATAAGATAATGAGATAATAAAACAAAAGAAGGGAAAAAAGAGTTAACTCCATAAAATGCAGTAACTGCTAAATCAACTCCTTTTAAAACATTTTAGAGATTTTAAGGTCAAGAATTAATGGGCTGCTTACTTCAAAGGAATCAATTTATTTCTTCGGGGTTCATTTTCAGAATCAATCATTTTGCATCACCTAGAGAACTTAACAAATTGAACTTTGAGATCACATTACCGTAAAACACTCATCAGTCTACGTATGACTTCCAGCTACCACAAGTCTTTTTCGCATAAATCGCAAAGATAGTAGATTTCTTGTTGCTTTGCTCAAAATGTAATAGCTGGTAATAATGTGGTCCTGTAGAGGCATTCTAAATACTGGTAGCAAAGCAAAGGGCTTGCAGGGATCAATTCAGACCAGCAAACACATGGAGAGAACCCACATGGGCTAGGCACGTGCTAGGTGCTGCCAGGGGCTTCAGGTGTAGTTCAGCAATGCCAGCAGTGATTCAGAAAATGCACAGAATCATTTGCTTTTCCCTCTGCTAGCTGAGTTATTCCTACAAGATGGGTTTGTTTGGGGTCCTAAATTAAATTAAAGATTTATGTTGAAAAGTCATAGGGCAATAATGTCTCTTTCATCAGATTTGTTAGGTTTCAGTTTTGCAAAAACATCAATAGATTTAACCTAAAGGCAGATACTATTGTCTCAATGCTACAGCTAATAGTTTAGGTGAACTTGGACAAGTCACACCTCCTCCCCAAGCTTCAGTTAGGATGGATGATCTATAAGACTGTCTCCAGTGAGAACAGTCTGGAAACCCCCGTGTTGACACCACAAGGGACTCAGACCAGCTGTTTGGCTTCAGAAGAATGAGGGGATATAAACTAACGTCGGGATTTTAGGCAGCTGTACACCCAATGAAAAATGTGAGGAGATATTAGGAAGGGAGCCTTGGGTAGACAGCCATGGTAATTCAAGTCCCTGAACATGCTCTTTACCAAGAAATGGCTCTGAATTAAATAAACATTTAAATTGCACACTCATCCCAAATTGGATTTCAGACCATCATTCTTGGAGTGGAGAAGAGAAAGCTGCAGTCCAAGACTACCTGCTTTCCTCCACCTTCAGTACTAATTGGATCAAGGTTAAATTCTCCCAAAGACCTGTGTATTTCACATTACGTTTGACTGGATGTAATGGAAAACATGAGCAGGGACTACTAGTAATTGTGAGGAGAGAGGGGAAGGGACTGGCTCTCCCACCCCAAACTCTTCACTGACTACAAATTCAACCTTGAGCAATTCCTTTTCTGTGATCACTAAGATCCTGTCCAACTCTAGTATTTTTAATGCTTCTATTGGTGCATTATACATCATAGTGGGGTTCAAAGTGATACCAATATACAGGCACGTGGTGTTTCCCTTGGTATCCCATCCTGTTCCCCCTTTCTCCTTAGTTAGTGAGATTGGTAGTGATAGCTTCATATGTGGACATAACATTATTTAAATGATTCCTTCATCGGTTCTCTTTTTTCCCTCCTCATTTCCCTCCCCCAACCTCCTTCTACTATTCTTCTGGTCTCTCTCCTCATTTATCTTAAGTCTCTTTTGTTTCCTATTTTCTCTCTAGCTTCTACATATGAGAGAAAACATACAACCCTTGACTTTCTGAGACTGGCTGATCTCATCTAGCATAATATTCTCTAGTTCTATCCATTGTCCTGCAAATGACATAAGTTTGTTCTTCTTTGTGGCTGAATAGAATTCCGTTGTGTATATATTCCACATTTTCTTTATTCATCCATCTGTTCACAGACACCTGGGTAGGTTGGTTTGGCTCTTATGAACTGTGCTGCTCTACATATGGATAAACATGTATCACTATAGTATTCTGACTTCATGTCTTTCAGAAAGCTATGTTGTATAATGTGTCACTTGTTCCCAGCAAGAATCAGGTCAGAATTAACAGCGGGAGCAGCCTTCAGAGTAGCGGGTTCAGATCTTAGCTGCATAATAGAATCACCTGAAGATCTTTGTAATGACCAATTCTGTGTCCTACCCAGAGGTTCTAGTTTAATTGGCTAAAGAATCACCTGTGCTTTAAATTCAAATGCTCCGCAGGGTGGTAGTGGCCATTTGGGCCCCTCCAAGGAGAAGACTCCATGGTGTGCAAAGCACACACCGGTACCCAAAGACATTCAAAACCTAGTTTTCCCTTGTCTTCTCATGAAAAGGCCAGAAAACTAAAACACCTCCCTAGATGTTTCTGTAGCTAAGAGGCCCAGGTGGTATTTCTGATCAGTGAGATATGAGTGGAATTCACTGGATAGAGATCCCTGGAGAGCTATTTGTTGTTGTTGTTGTTGTTGTTGTTGTTGTTTTGTTTTCCTTTTTTTGGTGCTTCAGCCCTTTTTATATTATTTGAAATGGTCTCACTAGGTTGCTGAGGGGCTCTCTAAATTGCTGAGGCTGGCCTCGAACCTGCGATCCTCCTGTCTCAACCTCCCACATACTGGGATTATAGGCATGCGCCACCACACTCAGCCCCAGGAGAGATTTCTAGAAGAGTCTGGCTTGGCTGGCATGCCCTTCAGCCTCTTGCCCTTTACTTTCTCATTTTCTTCAGGCCTGCATGCCTTGAGCTTGCAATCAAGTGGACAAGCAGGAGATGCTAACCCAGAGGTCGTAGAAGAGAGAGAGAGAAGGGCCTGGATCCCTGGGGCATCCTGACCTGCGGTATCTCTGCTGCTGCCTACCTGGAGCCACGAGGTCAGTAGTCTCATTACTTATTTCAGCCACTGCCCAACACCATCCTTAAATGATGCAGAACATGAAAAGTGTTAACAAGAAACGCTTCACCTTCTCCAGAGCACCTCAGCCTCACAGCATGGACCCAGAGGGGGCGACAACTTTCTTTTTAGTTGAAAGTCGTAATAAGTTTTAATTACACTTAAAATACATTTATAGTTAAACATAGAGAGCCGTGTTTTTTATTGCTACAGGAGACTCCTCAAATGGCCATCTGTAGCCCAGCTACTTGATTAAGCTTTTGGTTCTTGGAAAACTATTGATACTCAACTACGGCCCTGATCCCGGCCCTACTTCTGCTGCTAGGGCTGGGTAAAAGGCCTAACATGCTTCAGGAAGCAAGAGTAAGGAACTGAATGCAGAGTTGTGCAGAACAAGGCTCAATAAATCTCTGGGGCTATCTAAAGATGTTATCTCAAAGGCAGGCTCCTAGCAGGCATTTATAACTAGCCCTGAAAATCTGTGTGACAGGGAGGTGGGAGGGGGAGGGGGATAGTTTCTTTTGTTGCTGCCTTGACTCCCTTCTTTCTCCTCTCAGTCTCCTTTCTATACTTACACTTCAATGCTCAAAGGGAAGAGAGTAGTGTTGACCATCCTTATGTCCCCGGCACTTAGCAGGCTATCCGGCAGATAGTAGGTGCTCACTAAATGTTAGAATGAACATTCATCCTCATACTCTGTCCACACTCATCTACATGTACCTACCACCACTTTTCCTTCCTGTACAGTGAGAATTATAATTTGCTCTAGTTACTAAGTTTTATTATTTTCCTAAATTCCTGTGACTTCTCCCTGACACCTCAGCATCCGCCATCCCTACCCTTTTCCTGGCAATGGCAAGAAAAGAGGCCAAGAGTGAAATTTAGACTATGGAAGTAAAATTTGAGAAATTCAGTGAAATAAAAATGAAGTTATCTGGATTCCAAAATACAGTGCTTGAGGAAAGCCAAGATTTAGTAAACAGTTCTGAGGTCTCTGGACATCCTTTGGTACTTCAAAGCTGCCAGAGATCCTACAAGACTCAGAGTAGAAACAATTATCTTAACATCCCAAGATTATTCTAACTTTACCTTAGTTGCCCTCAATCTATTTTACACAGCAACACTGAGATGTCCTGAAATATAGGTATGGGGATTAGAAAGAAACGGGGTTGGGGGCAGGGAGTGAGTAAAACATTTCCTTAGTTTAAAACCCATGAAAACTTCCAGGAATATTCCTGGCACACTGCCAGGAATCCCTCACCAGGCAAGGAGGCAAGAACATCTCCAAAAGAGGGGTACATCTAGGAACTGTATACCATCTTCCTAGAACCAAGAGTGGGGAGGAGCATGAACATCTGGTCCTGGAAACCATAGTTTTGTCTTCAACTATAACACAAGAGTAGGCAATGAGGCCCACAACTTTGTGTGCAGAGTTGAGGAGAAACACCAGTCAATATCGATCAAGAGAACCCCTTCGCTGTCCCCTGCGTATTCAGTCCCCCATCATGATTCCCATCATCTTCCTTTTGTTCATGCACCACTCAAGTCCTCACAGTCAGATCTTCTACATCTTCCTTTTTCTCAAAGTGATCCGGGGGGAATATCCAGAAAGAGTCTTAATTCTCAATGCAAGTTTCAAATGTTAGATCATGCATCTTCTGTCAGAGGGACCAACACATGTAGCACTAGAAGCTCATATGTTCTCTCATATGTGGAAGCTAGAGAGAAAAATAGAAAACGAAAGGGACATCAGATGAATGAGGAGAGAGACCAGTAGACTAGTGGAAGAGTATTGAGAGTAAGAGTAGGGAGGAGAAAAAGGAGAATTGATGAAGGAATCATCTCAAATAATGCTATGTCCATATATGAAGGTACTGCTACCACTCTCACTAACATGTATGGGGAGGGAAGAAAGGGGAGCAGGATGGCATATGGAGGGAAACACACCACGTGCTGTGTGTACGTATGTTTATATCACTTTGAACCTCACTCTGCTGTATAATTACAATGCACCAAGAAAAGTATTTTTAAAATTCCTTTACAAAGGAAGAAATTTGAAGTTTCCCTGGAAGTAATCTCATGGGAGTGTCTTCGCAAAATAATGTCTCTAACGTTACAGGATTTTACCTACATGAGAAGACTGCTATTTATTGAGGAATTGGGACTGATGACTTGTCATGTTCTTATAATGAGAAAGGGGAGAGATGATTTGCAGTCCATAGTCAACTTTCTTCTATTGAAGTATATGAACATATGTTAGAGCATCCCGATGGCCTCAAAGCAATGGCTGGCCATAGTTTAGGGCTCAGTGGCTTCTGAGAGAGTGTGCACAATTGTTTTAAGAGGAAAATGAAAAGAAGGAGGGTCGTTGGTATATAAGGATGGTTATGTTAAGGAAATGTGCCTAGATTGACCTGATATCATGAGACATATCCTACCTAGGTCACTTGGTAGAGGAGATGCAGTGCTTTCATCCATGGCGATGGTGATAATCCCAATGAATTTAAACATATAAAAAGAAAAAGAAAGTAAGAGGAGGCAAAAAAAATTAGAGAGAAAGTGCCAAATATGTTGAATCCATAAACATATATGCCTTTGGGTTACAATTCTCTCTACCACATGTGGGCATCTAACCACACCTCCCTACTAGACATTCATCATGGCTAACCAATGATTCCCACTGGATTGGGTTAGTCCTAACAGACTTGTCAATGGTCTTCAATCAAGATCACAATGAAAGACCAGCCAAGAACCCCATTTGTTCTTACTCTGTTTGGAGTACCTCCACCTCTGACCAACTTTCCATTAATACCACTAACTTTGGACTTCTGAATAATAAACATCAGAAAGTGATTCTGTTATCAACCTTCCTGACCTCCTTGTTATCATCCCCAAGATTTGAAATTATGTGCTGTCCCATTTGTAAATTCATTAATTTCTGTTTTCCAGTGGGAACTGTACAGTGACAAAGAGCTACTCATTGGAGGTGTTTAATAGTTGTCCAGCTGGGGTTTTACCAGGCCATAGTATGGCGGTGGGGGAAAACAGAGAAATGAGCTTAATCAAAGTACAAGGCTTGTTCAGAGTTTGCTGATGTGTTGTTAAGTGTGTTGCAGCTTTTGTTTATTGATTTTTTTAAAAAGCTTTCAATGTTGTGGTTTATTTATCATAGAGGTTTGAGTTGTTGAAGTTGACCTCAAAATTGATGTAATTAACTGGTTTTAGTTTGCTATGTTTATTTGATGTTGAAGTGCAGGGGGTAGGTGGAATTTTCTAGTTTGCTAGGTTTAGGTTTTGGCTTTAGAACTTTCTACTTACTCAATAACTTTCCAAACATTAGCTCTGTTCTGATCATTAGCTTTACGATGATTATTTCACCATTATGCCTAATAAAAGCTGTGCAGAAACTCATTTTAATCATATTTTTCCTGCCTAGAAATTAGCAAATGAAGGATAATTACTACCAAATCACTTGAGTTATGATAGCTTCTTCCTGTTTAACATTGTCAAAAATGAAAGCTTAAAGTGTAAAACTTTTATTTCTCCTATTTATTTATTTATTTATTTATTTATTTAGTGGTACTGGGGATTTTGAAACAGTCTCACTTACTTTTTAAATAAAGTATGAAGTTGTAAACTTTTTTCCTACCTGAACACATGGAATGAGTCACCTGTTTCTCTACCCAATATTTGAAACCTAACAAAGTTGCATAAATTTATATGGTCTATATTTTCAACTGTCATCCAAACTGTTATTTGTTATTAGTACAACTTAGGGGGATCATAAAAGCATTGAGATCTGAAGACCAGTGTTTAATTGCACTGTTGGTCCTTACTGTCATTGTTACTTATTCTTTTATTTTGGAACTGCAGTTATCATAAGCCACAGCTCACAGACTCCTCAGTCAGTAGTACAAGGAAAACAACCAACCATCCATCACCTTTCGGTCACTGTGATGTGAGAAGACCCTGTTTCTCCATTGGATTTCACTGCACATCACACCCTCACGAGAGACCTAGGTTTGGTCTGTGGCTTCTTTGTGACTTCTTTGGAGCCATGGTCCCCTTGGCATCTCTGGAAGCTAGGGCTCCTCTCTCCTGAAATATGTATACGCTCATATGTACTCCCAGTCCACAGCCCTGGATTAAGTGGTTTATGAGCCACTCTGGTCATGGCCTTGTTGAAAATTTGATGCTTCTATGAAAATATTGTGAGAAAGAAAAGTCCGTTACTTAAATTCTGGAAAGGGAATTAAAAATGTTGTCATCCTTCATGGCCCCGTGGGTGTATAAATCACATGATTTAAATAACACCTTTAATCTAGTTTAATTAATCTAGTTTAATTAATCTAGTCAATTAATCTAGTCAATTAATCCTGATTTGTAAATGGCTGAATTCAATTCATGTTGATATTTGATGAGTAAATAATGTTACAACATTGGAATAAACATGAGAAGGATAGATACAACTTTTACAGTCTAGGATATCCTATAGGCCTGATCATCTAAAAAAAAGGTTTTTTTTTGTTTTTTTTTGTTTGTTTGTTTTTTGCAGTACTGGGGATTGAACGCAGGGGCATTCTACCTCCGCGCTACGCCCCCGGCCCTATTTTTTATACTTTATTTTGAGATCGGGTCTCATGAAGTTGCAGAGGGCCTCACTAAGTAGAGAGAGACAGAGAGAGAGAGAGAGAGAGAGAGACAGGGAGAGAGAGAGAGAGAGAGAGAGAGCGCGCATGTGCAAGCTGAAGCTGGCCGCGAACCCGGATCCTCCGGTCTCCGCCTCCCAAAGTACTGGGATTACAAGCGTGTGCCACCACGCCCGGCTAAAAAAAAGTATTTAAAAAAATGCAGAAATGATAATGCTCTGAAGTTCTGCAACCTAATATTCTGCATCTTATTGTTATTAAATTTATTATTATTATACTCTGCAACTTAATTATTGTGGGGGGTACTGGAGATTAAACCCAGGGCCATCCTACCTCTGAGCTTGTAGCCTTATTTTATTTTTATTTTGAAACAGGGTCTCACTAAGCTGGGGAGGGCCTCACTAAGTTGCTGAGGCCAAGGAGAGAATCCTAAAATCAGCAAGATCTAAAGGTCAGGTGACATTTAGAGGCAATGCCACATGAATTATACCAGACTTCTCAACCCAAATTCTAAAACCCAGGAGGGCATGGAATGAAATCTGCCAAGTCTTGAAAGAAAACAATCTCCAACCAAGACTGTTATATCCAGCAAATCTATCCTTTAGATTTGATGGGGAAGTAAGACTCTTCCATGATAAATAAAAACTAAAAGAATGTATGAACACTAAGCCAGCATCACAGAAGCCACTTAAAGAAATAATTCACAAAGAAGAAACAAAAAATATACCTCAAACACAGAGAAATGACTGTCTCCATGAAAGAAATAAACAAGTAAATCAAAACTTAAATTAAAGCTAACAGACAAAATTCAAAATGTTAGGAAACAACAAATACCTCTCTATAATAATAATGAATGTAAATGGTCTCAACGCCTCAATTAAAAGACATAGACTGGCTGGGTGTGGTGGTGCATGGTTGTAATCCCAGTACTTGGGAGGCTGAGACCAGAGGATCGCAGGTTTGCGGCCAGCCTCAGTTACTTAGTGAGGCCCTCTGCAACTTAGTGAGACCCTGTTTCAAAATAAAGAATAAAAAATAGGGCTGGGGGTGTAGCTCAGAGGTAGAATGCCTCTGGGTTCAATCCTCAGTTCCGCAAAATAAATAAATAAATAATTATTTTTTAAAAATTAAAGACATAGACTGGAAAAATGGATTAAAATTCAGAACACAACTATATGTTGCTTGCAAGAAACTCATTTTACAGGCAATGATATACACAACTTGAAGATAAAAGGGTGAAAAAAGATATTCCCTGCAAATGGAAACCAAGAACAAGCAGGAGTAGCTACTCTGATATCTGACAAAGCCGACTTTGAGTCAAAACTTACCAAAAGAGACAAAGAGGGACACTTCCTATTGGTAAAGGGAACAATATGACAAGACAATGTTTGCTATTATGATAGCAAACATTTATTCCCCAAATATTGGAGCCCCTATGTATATTAAACAAACATTACTGGACGTTAAAAAACAGATCTGAATACTATAGTACTGGGAGACATCAACACACCATTATCTACATTAGACAGATTAACCAGACAGAAGATCAGTAAGGATGTTTCAGACCTAGGTAAAACTATAAACGAAATTGACCTAACAAGACATCTATAGGATATTTCACCCAACAATAACCGAATACACATTCTTTTCAGCAGTTCGCAGAACCTTCTCCAAAATAGACTACATTATAGGCCACAAAACAAGTATCAGTAAATTAAAAAAAATGGATACAATACTGCATCATATCAGATCACAATGGGCTGAAACTAGAAATCAGTAACAAGAAGATACTAAAGGGCTACATCAATACATGGCAATTGAATAACACGCTTTTGAATGAGAACTGGATCATAAAGGAAATAAGGGAAAAATTTAAAGATTTCTAGAATCAAATAAAACTGGTGGCACAACCTACCAAAATCTTTGGGATATACTGAAGGCAATAATAAGAGGGAAATTTATAGCACTGACTGCCCACATTAAAACAGAGAGACTCCAAATAAACAACCTAATGACTCATCTAAAGGCCTTAGAAAAACAGGAACAAATCAACCCCAAATCAAATAGAAGGCAGGAAATAATTAAAAGTAGGACAGAAATAAATGAATAGAGAATAAAAACGATACAAAAAACCAACCAAACAAAAAGTTTACTTTTTGAGAAAAACACAATTGGCAAACCCTTAACTAACTTAACCAAAAAAAAAAAAAAAAGAGAGAGAGAGAGAAACAACCCAAATAAATAGAATAAGAGGTGAAAAGGGAGTTGTCACCACAGATACCTCAAAAATCCAAATGACTATTAGGAGCTACTTTGAAAATTTATACTCCAACAAATTGGAAAATCTATAAGAACTGGACAAATTTCTAGACTCTTACAACATTCCTAAATTGAACCAAAAGGACAAAGAAAACCTTAATAGGCCAATATCAAGCAACAAGGTTGAAGTAGCAATGAAAAGCCTTTCAACAAAGAAAATCCTGGGTCCTCATGGATTCTCAGCTGAATTCTGCAAGACCCTCAAGGAAAAGCTAAGCCCTATGCTTCTCAAATTATTCCATGAAATAGAAAGAGATGGAATACTTCCTAACCTAATCTGTTCTATGAAGCTAGCATCACCCTAATATACAAGGCAAATATAAATACCTCAAAGAAAGAAATTACAGACCAATTTCCTTAATGAATATAGATCCAAAAGTTCTTAATAAAATACTAGCAATTAAAATTCAAAAATGCATCAAGAAAATCATCTACCATGACCAAGTAGGTTTCACCCAGGGATTCAAAGATGGTTCAACATATGCGAGTCAATACATGTAATTCATCACATAAACCACACGATCCCCTAAACAAGTGCACAAATAGCATTTGACAAAATTCAACACTTTTCATGCTGACAACACTGAAAACACTAGGCATAGAAGGAAATTATCTCAATATCATGAAAACAATTTGTGATAAACCCAAAGCCAATATCATACTGAATGGATAAAAACTGAAAGAATTCCTGTTAAAATCAGGAACATGACAAAGATGTCCATTATCACCACTGCTATTCAACATAATACTCAAACGTCTAGGTAGAGCAATAAGACAAAAGAAGGAAATTAAGCAATGCAAATAGGGAAAGAAGAAGTGAAATTATCTTTATTTGCTGATGACATGATCTTATACTTAGAAGACTCAATAAAATCAACGAAAAGACTGCTAGAGCTGATAAGTAAATTCAGCAGAGTAGCTGGCTACAAAATCAACTTACAAAAATCAGTTACCTTTCTATACGCCAATCATTAATCCACTGAAAAAGAAATATGGAAAACAATTCCATTCATGATAGTTTCAAAAATAATGAAATACTTAGGTATAAATCTAACCAAGGAAATAAATGACCTCTACGATGAAAACTACAGAACACTGAAGAAAGAAATAGAAGACCTCAGAAGATGGAAAGACTTCCCATGTTTCCAGATAGGCAGAATAAACATCATCAAAATAGCCATACTCCCAAAAGTGATATACAGATTCAATACAATCCCCATTAAAATACCAACATCATTCACAGAAATAGAAAAGTCACTCCTAAAATTCATATGGAAAAACAAAAGACCTAGAATAGCCAAAGCAATTCTTAGCTACAAAAACCACACTGGAGATATCACTATACCTGACTTTAAACTATACTACAAAGCTATAGTAATAAAAACAGCATGGTATTGGCACAAAAACAGACACAGCTCAGTGCAACAGAATAGAAGATATAGAAACAAACCCTCACACCTATACCAACTTGGTCTTTGACAAAGGGGCCAAAAAAGCACACACTGCAGAAAAGATAGCCTTTTCAATAAATGGTTCTGGGAAAAGTAGTTAACCATATGTACAAGAATGGAACCAAACCCCAACCTCTCACCCTGCACAAGAGTCAACTCAAGATGGATAAAAGATCTAGAACTTATACCAGAGACTTTGCAACTACTAGAACAGGGCATAGGACCAACTCTCCAACACATAGGCACCAATAGAGACTTCGTCAATAAGACCCCAAAACCCCAGGAAATAAAAACAAAAATCAATAAATGAGATTTCATAAGATTAAAAAGTTTCTGTGCAGCAAACGAAACTATCAAGAATCTAAAGAGAGATCCTACAGAATGGGAGAAAATCTTTGTGAGATATTCCTCTTAAAAAGGATTAATATCTAGAATATATAAAGAATTTTAAAAACTCAGTACTAAAATAACAAAGGACCCAACCAAAAAAAAAAAAAAGAACAGTGGACCTGAATAGACATGTCTCAAAAGAAGAAATATAAATGGCCAATAGAATATATGAAAAAATGTTCATCATTAGCAATCAGGGAAATGCAAATTAAAATGGCACTGAAAGCCGGGCATGGTGGCACAGGCTTGTAATCCAGGACTTGGGAGGCTGAGACCAGAGGATCTGGGTTCGCGGCCAGCCTCAGCTACTTAGCGATGTCCTCCGCAACTTAGCAAGACTCTGTTTCAAAATAAAGAACAAAAAATATGGCTAGGGATGTAGCTCAGAGGTAGAATGACCCTGGGTTCAATCCCCAGCACCGCAACAACAACAACAACAACAAAAATGGCACTGAGATTCCATCTAACCCCAGTTAGAATGGCAGTTGTCAAGAATACAAAAATACAAACAACAAGAAATACCGACGAGGATGTGGAGAAATAAGAACTCTTATACACTGTTGGTGGGATTGCAAATTAGAATACAAACAACAAGAAATGTTGGTGAGGATGGGGGGAAATAAGAGCTCTGTTGGTGGGATTGCTGCTATGGAGGTCAGTATGGAGGTTCCTTAAAAGACGGAGAAGGGAGCCACCATATGACCCAGCCATACCACTCTTAGGGATCTTCCCAAAGGAACTGAAGTCAGATTACTATAGGCATACATGCATTTCCATGTTTATAGCAGCTCAATTCACCACAGCCAAACTACGGAACCAGCCTAGGTGTCTATCAACAGACAAATGGCTTACAAAATTATGGTATATATACACAATGGAATTCTACTCAGCTGTAAAAATAACACAATTATGTCATTTGCAGGAAAATGGATAGAACTCTAGAATATTATGTTTAGATTAGCCAGTCACAGAAAGTGAAGAGCCATATGTTTTCATTTATATGTATAAGCTAAAGAGAAATTGGGAAACAAAGAAGACCTCAGATAAATGGGGGGGGTACTAGTGAAATAGGGAAGGGATAGCTGGAGAGAGAGGTGAGGAGGGGGTAGGAGAAAGGGGAGATCTGATGATGCTAGCTATTCAGATAATCCACTGTTCATACATGAAGTTATTTGAATCAATGTAAAGACTATCTATGGGGAGTGGGGGGAGCGGGGTGGGAACCAGAGGGAAACAATGAATGCTGCTTGCACGTGTGTATTTGTCACTCTGAACCTCACTGTGATGTATAATTACAATGCCCCAATAAAAAAATTGTTTTTATTTTGAAACAGGGTCTCATTAAGTTACCTTGCACTGGCCTGGAACCTGCGACCTTCCTCTCTCAGCCTCCCAAGTACTGGGATTACAGGCATGGCATGTGCCACTGCCTCCCGCTTGGCATACACTTTTGATATTTTGTTCTTGGCTCTTCCTACCTGGAACTCAGATGTGATGTCTGGAGGTGGAGTTAATATATCGTAACTGTGAGGCAACACGCAACCAACTATGTATTCACAAACATGGGATGGCACTTGTAGATACATATTTAAATCACCAAATTATCACACATCCTATTCCTTTTTCAGGTAATGGTCTTTCATTTTCTAATAAAAATTCTGCAGCTATATATGAAGTTTCCCAAACAAACCTAACCTGGTTCTAATCAAGCCAGTGGCCTTTGCTGTACAGTGACAGTAGGAGGCATCATGCTTTGCACGGCTTCTTGAGCAGTGATAGTCAGACAGAAAAGAGAGTTGACCATCCCAAGAAGAGACACATTTGTGCTTCCCTCAGGGTTCCCCAGAAATAACTGGGAAGAGTATTTGCTCTGTTTACTATGGTTGTATAGTAAATCACCCCCAACATAGATCCATTACTCCCCACGGTTCCCATGGGTCAGGAATTCAGACGGAGCATAGCAAGGCCAACTTGACACTGCTCCTCTGTGCCCAGGGCCTCAGCTGGCTTCCACATATAAAAGAAAACACACAACCCTTGACTGTCTGAGGCCAGCTGATCTCATTTAACATAATATTCTCTAGTCAATCCATTTTCCTGCATAATTTTGTTCTTCTTTACGGCTGAGTAAAATTCTATTTTGTATATATACCACATTTTTATTCATTCATCTGTCAGTGGACACCTAGGTTGGTCACATAATTTGGCTAGTGTGAATTGTGCTGCTATAAACATCGGTATGCATATTTCACTCTACTATTCAAATTTCAAATCTTTTGGAAAGATACCAAGGAGTAAACTCCAGCACATGATGGAAACCGATTAATGTCACATTGTAAGAGCATGTGACATGGGATACATTTGAGAAGACTATACTTCATACCAGGGGACAGGGAGGAGATACAAGAAGCAGGGAACATAAACCCCTGTAAACTCAGTACTTGAGAGGCTGAGACAGGAGGATCATAGGTTCAAGGCCAGCCTGAGCAATTTAGCAAGATCTCTCAGCAACTTGACAAGACCCTGTTAAAAAAAAAAAAAGAGGCAGGGAGATATGGTTATTGCCATAGACCTGGGGGGGGGGATTTATAGTTATTTGTACTTTCAGACCCTTGTACTTATTCTGTTCTTTAAACCATGAGATCTGTGTATTCTTTACATTACGGTTATGAACAGTTCTGTCTTTTCCTGTTTCAATTCCCCCTCAAGCTTCAGCTCACAATCCTTCCAACTGCTGGGCAGAACCAGCTTCTCTCCCCTAGGTGGCCCTTCTGTTCTGCCCCCAGAATCCAAGACATCATTTTTAATATTTATTTATTTATTTATTTATTTATTTTTGGCACTGGGGATTGAACCCAGGAGCATTCAACCTCCGAGCTACACTCCCAGCCCTATTTTTTATTCTTTATTTGGAAACAGGGTCTCACTAAGTTGCGGAGGCCTCAATAAGTAGCTGAGGCTGGCCGCAAACCCGGATCCTCTGGTCTCAGCCTCCCAAGTACTGGGATTAGAAGCATGTGCCACCATGCCCAGCCCCATTTTCAATATATAAATGCTTACATTATTCCCAATCAATGGTAGTTGATATCAAGCATTGGTGGGGTATTATTTGAATATTCCATCCTCTGATGTTGTTTATGCATCTAATATTTAAGTGTAAACTTCAAATTATATCTAAAAATACATATTGACTTACTGTAACTATAAACGCAAGATGCAGTAAATATGCTCGGAAGAGCTTGGCAAAATGTTACTTCTAAGAGTCTATTAAGGAGCTTAAATATTTTATTTGGGATTATGCAGATAAAGTTTATAAACAAGGTTGTTAAAAAATAATGGGGACAAGAAAGCTTTTCTATTTCTTTCTTTGTGTTGTTGTTGTTTTATTGTGTTTTGTTTTGTTTGTGGTACTAAGGATTGAACCCAGGGGCATTCTACCTCTGAACTACACCCCCAGCCCTATTTTATTTTTTTATTTTGAAACAGGGTCTCACTAAGTTGCTGAGGGCTGTGCTAAGTAGATGAGGCTGGCATCAAACCTGCAACCTTCCTGTCTCAGCCTCCCAATTACTGGGATTACAAGCATGTGCCACCACACTCGGCTTATTTCTTTCTTTATATCTGAGTAGAGGGAATAAAATATAATGAGCCTAAGTCTCCATCCTCTTGGGTGTGGACTGGGGTTGCTCCAAACCTTTTCTGTCTAGATTGATTCAGAGGAGATGCCCCCTGACCCCTGGTGACTTCTCAACAAGAACCAGCATCTACCTGGTCACCTTCATGAATGTCATCTAGGACTGTGTTGGGCAGGTCAACATCATGCTCACCAGGCAGACATCTGTCCCCCAGCATAGGCCTCTGTGGTTTTCCGTCTGGGAATAGAAGACCAGAGTTTAAATCCTAGCTCTTCCTGTTTCTGCTACCAGGAGTAAGCCTCTTCTTGAATTTCGTTTTCTTCTGAAATCTCTAGGATAATGTATTTATTTATTTATTGAGCATTTACTATGCACCATGCACTTGGATTATCTCATATAATCCTTATAAAACCCTTAGAAATTATATTCAATTATTACTCCCTTTTTTGTGATACTAGGGATTGAACCCGGGGGCATTCTACCTCTGAGCTATACCCCCAATCCTATTTTTTGTTTTGAAAAAGGGTCTTACTAAGTTGCTGAGGGACCTTGCCACTTTACTGAGGTTGAACTCATACCTGCGATCCTCCTGTCTTTACCTCTCAAGTACTAGGATTACAGGTGTGAGCCACCACACCTGGCTAAAAAAAATGTCTTTCTGAACTGTTTTAATTATAGGTTAGACTTGTCAATCTTAATAAAAATTATGCCATGTGTTCGAGTTTTTCTTGTTGTTTCTTCTTTGTTTGATATGTTTTCTGAGACAAGGGGGGGGCCCACTATATAGCCCAGGAATACATCCTGGACTCAAGTGATCCTCCCACCTCACCCTCCCTCATAGCTGGGACTATAGCATATGCCAAAACACCTGGCTTGTTTGCGGTTTATATATACAGAAAAGTATACACAGATTTTTTTTTTTTTTTTTTTTTGCGGTACCGGGGATTGAACGCAGGGGCATTCTATCTCTGTGCTACGCCCCCGGCCCTATTTTTTTTATACTTTATTTTGAAACCGGGTCTCACAAAGTTGCGGAGGGCCTCACTAAGTAGAGAGGGAGAGAGAGACAGGGAGAGAGAGAGAGAGAGAGAGAGAGAGAGAGAGAGAACGCGCGTGCGTGAGCTGAGGCTGGCCGCGAACCCGGATCCTCCGGTCTCCGCCTCCCAAAGTACTGGGATTACAAGCGTGCGCCACCACGCCCGGCCACAGATTTTTATATACAGAAAAGTAATTTATTTCCCAAGCATGTCATTTTTAAAATTCTCCTATTTACAGTTTACTTCCTGTAATTCTATCCTTAGACTCATTCCTAATCTGACTCTAAAGCTAAATCATGGCTCCATGATATTGACAACTTAAATGTCACATTAGTGACATGGCCATTGATTTTACATTGATGCCCAGATTGGTAGACTTTAAGCAAAAACAGTGAAACATGTTGACTTCCAAATAATCTGATTTTATTCTTATAATAAGATGACTTTTTTAAAAAAATCAAGTCACCTTCACATAGGTATGGTGGTGCACACCTGTAATCCCAGTACTTGGGAGACCAAATCAGGAAGATCACAGGTTCAAGGACAGCCTCAACAATATAGCTAGACTCTCAGCAACCAAGTGAGACTCTGTTCCAAAACAAAAACAAAACAAAACAAAATTAAAAGGCGCTGGAAGTGTAGCTCAGAGGTACAGTGCCCCTGGGTTCAATCTCTAGTTCAAAAAAAAATCAAACCATCTCATCTTCAAAATTCCTGATTCTAAGGAATGTTTATTTGATAAAAAAAAAGTCCTTTCATATTTTCTTGTGGGCTTGCCTATGTAGGTAAAACCTACTCTATGGAAAATTAGTCCATGATGGAGAACTCTAGTTTTTCAAAATATTAACTGGAATTTCAGTCAAGAAAAAAAATGCAGAGTAAGAATGTGGGTGTAGTTCCTTGGTCACAAAAGGAGGAAAAATTCTACCTTAATACTGTTCCCTCTTGCCGGGCATGGTGGTGGCACACACTTGTAATCCCAGTACTTTGGGAGGCAGAGACTGGAGGATCCGGGTTCGCGGCCAGCCTCAGCTCTCTCTCTCTCTCTCTCTCTCTCTCTCTCCCTGTCTCTCTCTCTCTCTCTACTTAGTGAGGCCCTCCGCAACTTCGTGAGACCCGGTTTCAAAATAAAGTATAAAAAATAGGGCCGGGGGGTGTAGCGTGGAGGTAGAACGCCCCTGGGTTCAATCCCCGGTACCGCAAAAAAAAAAAAATATTGTTCCCTCTTAGAGAACCACAAAATCTCTTAATGAACTAAAGGTTCTAGAAAATCCTGAATTAATGAATTTCACTGGATATTTCCCACTTAATTGACCACAAAACCATTTTTCTAAATGGCAATAACATCCCACAGAATTTATGCTCTGTGAGAGTTTGATAAAGGCTATTATAATTGATTCTGAAATAACAATAACTAACATGTGACCAAACCACTTGGGCTGCCCAAGTCATGCCACACTGAGAAAAAAAATAATTATCTAAGAATGGGATTGTTTTGAGGTACTGGAGATTGAACCAGGGGCATTCTAACTCTGAGCTACACCCCCAGCCCTACTTTTTTTTAATTCTTTATTTTGAAACAGGGTCTCACTAAGTTGCAGAGGGCCTCACTAAGTAGCTGAGGCTGGCGGCGAACCTGCGATCCTCCTGTCTCAGTCTCCCAAGTATTGGGATTACAAGGGTGCGCCACCACGCCTGGCTAGAATGGGATTTCTTTTACAAGGAGATTATATTCTAAAAGGAATTTGGTGACATAGAGTAACATTGATGGAAAATTCACAATACACCCTTAAAACTTCAAAATTTGTGTTATTTATTTATATCACATCTACTCCACAAATAATTATGCTATAACTTACAACGTGAATATAGGTGGTAAAATATGAATACAGAATCAAACAAAAATATGTTGAGCTAGAAAAACCAACATCATATTAAAATAAAAACATAAATGTGAGGAGAAGAAGGAGCCAGCATAGATGTTATAACTAACTTTAAATTTTGTTCTGAGCTCCCTAACAAACCAAGCAAAAAGGGATTCACACCCATTTACACAATTACCATAATGATAAAGAAGAAGGCTTTTCCATGTGTAAGGAAAACACTGCTTTTTTGGACTGAATTCTATAAATCATTCAAAAAGGGCAATTTTGTAGGGCACATAATGCCCCCAACCATTTTCCAAATTCAGTAACAAGTTCATGTAGTTAATTCTTATAGTATTGCCAGGGATGAAGCTGACAGGCAAATATTAAGTTCTAAATGGTCAGTAGCTTCCATTTGTCTTTGGCTGATCCAGAAAGACAAGTTACAAATCTAATTAAGTCATGACAACCATAAGAAAAATTAGTTTTGTATTTCACCATTCTCAGAATCAAACTAACTGTCAAGAAAAGATAATAGACTTGTGGTTAAATAATAGTAATAGCTAACACTTATATGTGCTTGCTATGTGCCAAGCAGTGTTCAAAGCACTTTGGAGGTATTCATTCATTTAATTCTCACAACTCTATAAGGTAGGTGATATTATGCTCTTCATTTTAGATGAGGAAATGTAGACCCAGAGATAAAGTGTCCAAGGTCTCATAGCTATTACACTGTTTATTGTCACTAGAATTTGAGGCCAACTTTTCATGGTTATGAGTGGGAGAAATGGGACTAGTTCTAGGCAATAAAGGGAGTAAACATTATTCCATCCATAGATTCAGAGGAAAGTTTGTTATCGTTGCATCCTAGAGCTAAGGAAGTAGTTCAGGGGCATTGTGTCTACCAGGTTCCAGACAGGGAAACAAAGCATTCTGAGATTTTTCAAGCACAGGGAAATTTAATAAAAGAACTGGTTACACTGGAAGAGCTGAGAATCTTCCAGGAAAGGGTGAAGTTGGCTGAAGATTGGGAACAGTAGAAAGAAGGAGATGGTCGGATAGGAGCCTTGCGGTGGGCTCTTCTGACAAAAGCTGGATCTACAGAAGGCCTCAGTGGAAGCCATGGAGGAACTGCCAGACCAACCCCCTCCCCCACATACACCCTACCCTCTTCTTTTTTTATTTTATTGGTGCATTGTAATCATACATCATGATGAAGTTCAGAGTGATAGAGGCATACATGCATACAGCACTTGGTGAGCCTCCCCCAGCTCCCACCGCATTCCCTCACCCTCCCGGAGCATGACATTGTGATCGGCACTGATAAATTTGTGTATGTAAAACATGTCCATTGAAGTGTTTGCCTCAGTAAGTCTCCCTATCCACTCCCACATCCCTCCATATCTCCCCTCCCTCACTCCACTGAGGTTTCTACTCCTATGTCTTGAGTCCCTCTTGTGTCCCAATTTCTCTCTGGCTTCCACATATGAGGGAAAACATCTGACCTTTCACTTTTTGTGATTGACGAATCTCATTTAGCATAATATTCTCTAGTTCCATCCATTTTCCTGAAAATGACATAATTTTGTCCTTCTTTATGACTGGGTAGAATTCCATTGTGTGTATGTCCCATAATTTTATAATCCATTCATCTGTTGATGGACACTTAGGCTGGTTCCATACTTTGGCTATTATGAATTGTACTGTTATAAATATAGATATGCATGTATTACTATGGTAGTCTGGTTTCAATTCCTTTGGGTAGATACCCAGGAGTGTTGTAGCTGGGTTATATGGTAAGTTCATTTCCATTCTTCTGAGGATCCTCCACACTGATTTCCAAATTGGTTGCACTAATTTGCAATCCCACCAACAATGTTTCAGGGTTCCTTCTTACTTCTCCACATCCTCACCAGCATTTATTATTGTTTGTGTTTTTAATGATTGCCATTCTAATTGGGATTAGATGAAATCTCAGAGTAGTTTCAATTTGCATCTCTCTAATTGTTAATGACGTTGAACTTTTTTCATATATTTATTGGCTATTTGTATTTCTTCTTTTGTGAAGTTCTATCTACTTCACTTCCCCACTTTTTGATTGGATTATTTGTTTTTTTGGGGGTACATTTCTTGAGTTCTTTGTATATTCCAGATATTAGTCCACTATGGGAGGAGTAGCTGGCAAAGATCTTCTCCCATTCTGGCAACTTTCTATAAAGATTCTTGATAGTTTCCTTTGCTGCACAGAAGCTCTTCAGTTTAATGCAATCCCACATATTAATGCTCATTTTAATTTCTTGTGCCTTTGAGGTCTTATTGAGGAAGTTTTACCAGTGCCTATATGTTGGAGCATTGGTCCTATGTCCTCTTCAAGTAGCTGCAAATTCTCTGGTCTAATTTTCAGGTCTTTGATCCATCTTGAGTGGAATGTTGTGCAGGGTGAGAAGGTGGGATTTAATTCCATTTTTCTACATATGGATAACCAATTGTGTCAACATAATTTGTTGAAAAAGCTATCTTTTTCCAATGTATGTTTTTGGCCCCTTTGTAAAAAATCAATTTGTTTAAGTGTGTGGATTTGTTCCTGAATCTTCTATTCTGCTCCATTGGTCTATATGTCTATTTTTGTGCCAATGCCATGCTGTGTTTTTTTGTTTTTTTAGTTTTGTTTTGTTTTTGTTTTTTACTATGGCTCTATAGTAGAGTTTGAAGTCAGGTATTTTGATACCTCCTGAATGGATATTATTGATAAGAACTACTTTGGCTATTCTGGGTATTTTGTTGTTCTATATTAATTTTAGGACTGGTTTTTCTAGATCTGTGAGAATGACCATGGTATTATAATAGGGATTGCATTGAATCTATAGATCACTTTTGCTAAGATGGTCATTTTAATGATATTTATTCTGCCTATCCAAGAGCATGGGAGATCCTTCCATCTTCTAAGATCTTCTTCAATTTCTTTCTTTACTGTTTTATAATTTTCATGTAGAGGCCTTTAACCTCCTTGGTTAGATTTATTCCTCAGTATTTTATTGTTTTTGAGGTTATTGTGAATGGAATTGTTTTCTGGATTTCTTTTTCAGTGAACTTACAGTTGGCATATAGAAAAGCATCTGATTTTTTTAGATTGATTTTGTATCCAGACACTGCTGAATTTGTTAATCAGTTCTAGAAGTCCTTTGGTTGAGTTTTGTGTGTGTGTGTGTGGTATTGGGGATGAACCCAGGGGCATTCTACCTCCAAGCTACACCCCCAGCCCATTTTTATTCTTTACTTTGAAAGAGGGTCTCACTACATTGCAGAGGGGCTCACTAAATAGCTGAGGCTGGCCGTGAACCTGCGATCCTCCTATCTCAGCCTCCCAAGTACTGGGATTACAAGCATGTGCCACCATGCCCAGCTAGAGTTTTTTGAGTCTTCTAAGTATAGGATCATGCCATCTGCAAAAAGAAATAAGTTCAGTTCTTTTTTTTCCTATTTATATTCCTTTGATTTCCTTCTCTTGCCTTATCACTCTGGCTAGAGTCTCGAGTAATACATTAAAAAGGAGTGGTGATAGTGGGTATCTTTGTCTTGTTCCTGATTTTAAAGGGAATTCTTGCAATTTTTCCCCTGTCAATATAATGTTGGCTGTGGGTTTATTGCATATTGCCTTTAAGATGTTGAGGTAAGTTCCTTCTCTTCCAATTTTCTACAGTTTTTTTTTTCAGTACTGGAGATGGAACCCAGGGGATTTCTACCTCCAAGCTACACCCCCAGCCCTATTTTTATTCTTTATTTTGAAACAGGGTCTCACTAAATTGTGGAGGGCCTCACTAAGTAGCTGAGGCTGGCCGCGAACCCAGATCCTCCGGTCTCAGCCTCCCAAGTACTGGGATTACAAGCATGCGCCACCATGCTCAGCTCCTGCAGTGTTTTTAACATGAATGGGTGGTGGATTTTGTTGAATGCCTTTTCAGCATCTATTGAGATGATCATATGATTTTTGTCCTTAGTTCTACTTATGTGGTGAATTACATGGATTGTTTTTCGTATGTTGAACCAGCCTTGCTTCTCTGGAATAAACCTGACTTGGTCGTGATGTATAATTTTCTTGATGTGGTTTTGAATGCATGTTGCTAGTATTTTGTTTAGAAGTTTTACATCTAAATTCTTCAGTTTTGGTATTAAGGTGATACTGGCTTCATAGCATGAGCTTGGGAGAATCCCGTCTCTTTCTATCTCATGGAATAGTTTGAGAAGTATTGGGCTAAGAGATTCTATAAGTATTGGGCTTTATCTTCTATAAAGGTTTTATAGAATTTGGCTGGGAATCCATCTGGACCTGGGCTTTTCTTTGATGGTAGGCTCTTTATTGATGTTTCAATCTCTTTGCTTACTATTGCTTGGTTTTAATTTTCTATATCTTCTTAATTCAGTTTAGGAAGGTTGTATGTCTAGAAATTTGTTAATTTCTTCTAGGTTTTCCACATTATTGGGGTATAGTTTTTCAAAATAGTTTCTGGTAATCCTTTGGATTTCCAAGCTGTATGTGGTGATATCACCTTTTTCATCTCTTATTTTAGTAATTTGGGTTGATTCTTTCTATTGGTTAGGTTGGCTAAGGGTTTATCTATTTTGTTTATTTTTTTCAAGAAATGAGATTTTTGCTTTGCTGATCTTTTGTATTGTTTTTTGTTCTCAATTTCATTGATTTCTGCTCTGATTTTAATGATTTCCTGTCTTCTACTGGCTTTGGGATTAGACGGTTCCTGATTTTCAAGGGCTTGGAGGTGTGTCATTAGGTTGTTTATTTGGTGATTTTGTTGTTGTTGTTGTTGTTCTTATGTGAGTGCTCAGTACACTCTTAATACTGGCTTCAAAGTGTCACAGAGATTTTGGTATATTGTGTCTCTATTTTCATTTGATTCTAGGAATTTTTTATTTCTCCTCTTATTTCTTCTATAGTCCAGTACTTATTCAGAAGTATGGTATTCAATCTCCATGTATTTATGTCATCTCTCTGGGTCTTTTTGTTGTTGGTTTCCACTATCATTCTATTATGGTCTGAAAAGATGCAAAGAATTATGTTGAATTTTTTTAATTTGCTAGTACTTGCTTTGTGGCCAAGAATATGATATATTTTGGAGAAGCTTCCATGAGCAACTGAAAAAAATGTGTATTCAGCCATAGTTAGGTGGAATATTCTTTATATGTCTAATAGGTCCATTTGGTCTATGGTGTTTTTTAGGTCTGAGGCATCTTTGCTCATCTTTTGTCTAGAAGATCAATCTAGAGATGTGAGAGGAGTGTTGAAGTCTCCCAGTATTATTGTACTGAGGTCTATCTGAGACTTAATGTAGCAAAGAGTTTGTTTTATAAAAGTGGTTACACCTATATTTGGAGCATAAATGTTTACTATCATTATATCCTATCCTCTTGTTGGATTGTTCTTTTTATCAGTAAGAAATAACCTGCTTTGTCTCTTCTGATAAGTTCAAGCCTAAACTTATCAGTCTATTTTGTCTGATATGAAAGTTGCTACCCATGCTTGTCTTCAAGTTCCATTTGCATGGATTATCTTATTCCAGCCCTTCTCCTTTAGTCTGTGGATATTTTTACCTGTAAGGTGAGCTTCCTGCAAACAGCATATAGATGGATTATGTTCTTTAATCCATTTTGCCAGTTTATGTCTTTTAATTGGGGAATTAAGGTCAATGATACTCAGTATAATTATTGAGAGATGATTTTAATTCTATCATTTTGAGTTGTATTTTATAGTGTTTATTCTTCTTTGCTTAGTTTTTCATTTGATGGAAATCATCCTTTCTCTGCTTCTGGTATTTATTTTTATTTATTCTTTGTAATTTATTTCTTTGAGTATTTTCTCTATTGCTGGTTTGGTAGACATAAATTCTTTCAGCTTCTATTTGCCATGGAAG
This sequence comes from Glis glis, assembly GCA_004027185.1. NCBI lineage: Eukaryota > Metazoa > Chordata > Mammalia > Rodentia > Gliridae > Glis > Glis glis. Next base: position 28,464 of record PVJS01009118.1, read on the forward strand.
GTTTTTATTTCTTTGTCGATGTTGAAAGACATCTTTGCTAGGTAGAGTAGTCTTGGCTGGAAGTTGTTTTCTTTCAGGATTTGGAATATATTACTCCAGGTGCTTCTGGCCTTCATGATTTGGTTTGGGAAGTCTGGAACGAATCTTATTGTTTTACCTGTGAATGTCACTTGGTCTTTTACTCTCGTTGCATTTAAGATTCTCTCCTTGACCTCTACCTTAGTCAATTTGATTACTATATGGTGTGGTAAAGCTCTTTTCTGATCTTATTTAATTGGTATTCTATCTGTTTCTTATACCCGTGTATCCACTTCATTTTCTATTTTTGGAAAGTTCTCTGGCATTATTTCTCTGAACAGATTTTTTTCCCTTGGTTTCTGCTTCTAGACCCTCTTTTATGCCTATTATTCTTAGATTTGTGCTACTAAAGTTATCCAAATCTCTTGGATGTTTAGGACATGCTGTTGAATTGTTTTTTCTATATTATAGACTATGTGTTCATTTTTGGAGTAGCCATCTTCTAGGAGTAAGACTCTATTTTCTATGTGGTCTAATCTGCCATTGATGGTTTGTGTTGAAGTTTTTATTTAATTTATTGCATCCTTAACTTCCTTCAGAGCTTTTTTATGATTCCTGTTCAAGATATCGGTTTCTTTGTTAATATGATCTTTCAAATTTTTAGCCTTTCTCTGATCTCATTTCTAAAATCTTCAATCACATCAACTATTAAAGTTCTGAATTCTCCTGACATTCTCTGCAACTCTGAGTTCGATTGTTATGAGGTTGTGGGAGCTCATTGTTTCTTTGCTATTCTTCTTATGTTTTCAGGTTTCTTAAGTTTGTATCTGTTGTGTTTTCTGGCTCTCTCTCTCTCTCTCTCTCTCTCTCTGGAGTTCCTATGTCTAATCACTCTTCCTTTATGATGTTTTATCCTGTGATGGAGGTAAATATTTACCTCAATGTATGTCTTAAAAGTGAATAGTCTCAACTGTACTTGTAGTTATAGCTTTCCATTAAGTATGTATCACCCTACAATACCACCTCTGCAGTCTGTGTCCTGTATCACCCCCCTGTTGTTCTGTCAGTAGGTTCTGCACTGGGTTGTAGCTACTCCAGGACTCTGTCTGCCCACCACAATGGCGGTGTTGATGGATTGCAGGCATTAAAGACTGGGGACTTGCCTGTCACCTCATTAATAGAGAATAGTCTCCGTGGTACAGGCCAGTGCAGTTTATGTCCTGTGTGTCTCTAAAATTCTTCCTCAGGGACTTCTTCTTCTTCTTCTTCTTCTTCTTCTTCTTCTTCTTCGCCTTGATGTTTAAAAGCATTCTTGTAAATATTCTTGAATTTTGCCACTTTTATTTCCCAACTCACATAAAGGTAGTCTGGGATGTGGATTGCAACTCGACTCAGAGTTCCTGAGGTGAGTTAGAGGCAGGCTCATCTTAGGTTCTTATTCCATCACCATCTTTCTCCATCCCCCTACCCTATTTTTCATCCCCTTCCATTCTCTCACTGACTGAACTCTGGCCAGAATTCCATTAATAGGGAAACACACCCTCCAAAGATCAGCCTTCTGTGATAAATACAGAGTAGAGCTATAAATGTTTAAATCTAGAAACAAAACACCCAAGACTGGCTCAGGTACTAACAATATAAATGTTAGATTTCTGTCTTCCTGGAGCTGGAACATATGGGCTCCAGAAGGCAAATCATAGGGTAAATAAAGACTTATTCTCTAAATCCCAGGTGATGTAACAAGGGAATATCTTTTTGTTGAAAGAAAAATACTTAATTCTGCAGGTAGCAAAACCATAGACTTTGTTACTCAAGAGGGAGTACATACTGAAAATATAGATTCACAAATTTAGATAAATTAATTTCATAAAAATGTGTTCAGCAGTATTATGTGTAAAGTGGCAAAGGATCCTGGATTGCTATAGCACTCCGGAGTCCTCTAAGGAATTATGGATATGCTGTACTGCACTCATTTTATTTCAGTTGAGCCTCATGCATGTATGGTGATGTCTGCCAGGTGGAATGATGGACACTGTGGGTCTTGTGACCTGTTCAGCAGGAGTCTTGCTGCAGGAGGTAAGAAGAATGTTCTAACAGTAAGTAGGGGCTAAAGAAAGTGGCATGCATACAGGAACATTTAGAATGCAGGCAGGATGTGAAGAGCTACATTCAAACAACAACATAGCAATGAACAGAAGGCAAAAATAGGTCCAGATGAACCTTTCAAGTGATCCCCCAAAGTCTAGGATTCAAAAGGGTGCTAGACACTGGGGCTGTATCTCAGTGGCAGAGTGTGTGGTTGGCATGTATGAGGATCTGGGTTCAATCCCCAGCACCACCACCAACAACAGAAGGGTTATTCCTAAGGCTAAGATGGATACATAACCACCTGAAATATGAGTTATAAAATGAGAACTGCCACAAATAGAAGATGGTGTTTAAGGGATTCCAAGAAGAGATAAACATGACCTCTAGCAGGGGAATGTGGATTTAGGGATGAGTATATACACGTAATGGAATTTTGCTTAGCCATAAAGAAGAACAAAATTATGTCATTTGCAAGAAAATGGATGGAACTAGAGAATATTATGCTAAGTGAGATAAGCCAGTCTCAGAAAGTCAAGGGTCATAAGCACAGAAAGAGAAGGGTCATATGTTTTCATTAACATGCGCAACCTAGGGAGTAGTGAGGACACAAAAGGGACTCCAGACAATAGTGGAGAACCCTTAGTGGAGTAAGGGAAGTGGTCTAAAGGAAGGGGAAGGGCGAGAAAGAAGTGAATCAATGGAATTACTATCATAAACAATGTGCACATTTGAGAATATGCCAACCTCATTCTCGGTACTTCGTATGGGGGGGAGGCGGTGGGGGACACCAAGAGCTGTGTGCATGTATGTTAATATCAAATTGATATTCATTATGATGTGAGATTACAATGCACCAATAAAAGCATGTTTAAAAAATTTTAAAAAAGAAAGTCAAGGGTCATATGTTTTCTTTCATATGTGGAAGATAGAAAATAGGAAACAAAAGGGTTTTCAGAGTTTTCAGATAAATGAGAAGAAAGAACAGTGGAAGGGGCTGAGAGAGGGTATAAGGGAGGGGGAAAAGAAGATTTGATGAAGGAAACAGTTCAAATAGTGCTATGTCCACATATGAAGGTATCGTTACCAATCTCACTAACATGTACAAGGAGGTGGGGGTGTGGCGTGGGGTATGGAGGAATCACACCAATGCTGTGTGCACATATGTTTGTATCACATTGAACCTCACAATGCATCAATAAAAGTACAAAAGAAAATTTTAAATAAAAATTTGGGAAAGAGGTATCATTAGAACTGCTTTGTGTATGGTTTTGGCCTACATAGATGGGAAATGATAATTCCTGGTGGAGGACACAGTGAAAAGGAAGGGACAACATCTCTAAAGTAATGGCTTGCCAGGCGTAGTTTTGCATGCTTGTAATCCCAGTACTTGGGAAGCTGAGACCAGAGGATCTGGGTTCGCGGCCAGCCTCAGCTACTTAGTGAGGCCCTCTGCAACTTAGCGAAAGCCTGTTTCAAAATAAAGAATAAAAAAATAGGGCTGGGGTGTAGCTCAGAGGTAGAATGCCCCTGGGTTCAATCCCCGGTACCGCAAACAAACAAACAAAAAGATGACATATGCAGAGTCTTCCACCATAAGGACTTCCGTTCACAAAGTTTCTTCTGCCTGGATGATTCCTTTCCTCTTGGCTTTGTCACCCCTTTTTTTTTTTAGGAAGTTCTTTTTTAAAAAGGTCTTTTCAACCAACCACAACCCCCTCACTAGATCAGGCTTAGTGAAAAAACTGGGAGCATCCTGAACTTTTCAATCATAAGCATTGATCACTGGGATCTCAGCCCATTATTTTGACTGTTTGATTAATGTCTGTTGTTCTGCCCCCTCTCCCAGTAAGATCCCTGAGGACAGGGAAAGGCTTGGTTTCATAATATCCCCAGAGTAGAGCAGAATGCCTAACTCAGAGTGGGCCCTCATTAAGTATTTATTGAATGAGTGATGAAAGAAATACAATGTGAAAAGAACTCCAAAACAGATTATCTCTGATCACAAATCATTTCTAGGTTGGCACATTTATATAAATATACAGTTAATTTACTTAATTTACTGTTAATTTACTTAATTTACTGTTTCTCGGGAAGAATGTATTGCAAGTAAAGGGAAAACAAAAAATAAGGGGGTTAATCAACTAATTCTAATTTAATAGTAAGGAACTATGTTGTACACCCTGAATAAGAGGTTCTTATAGTGTCCCACTAACCCATTCCTAGATATTTCGAAGAAGGAACATGAATAGGGCAGGGCTATTTCTTCTTGGGCTTGAAGGCAGGAGCCCAGGGTCAGCAGACATCAAAGAGACTTTCCTTCTGGACCCCTGTAATGTGATAAAACAGAATATTGCACCATGGAGCCACTCAGTCTTCCTCGAACTAACAGGACAGCTCCCAGGCACATGGGTACAACAGCAGCTAGTTTTGCTATGTTCTGTTTATATTCTTCTATTATAAAAAGTTGAAAAATGTGGCTAATTTGGCATTCATTCATGGGAGTGTAAATAAATCAGGAGAATTTTTCCCAAAAATCTCATTCAAGAGCTACAGCAAGGTAAGCAGGTAATGTTCTCTGTTTTTATCAAGCCACGCTCCACGAGATCCTGCTCTCTGGATAAAGGTCACTGCCCTCCCCAATCACCCTTCCTTCCTTCCTTCCTTCCTTCCTTCCTTCCTTCCTTCCTCACTTCCTCACTTCCTTTCTTTTTCTCTTGCACTCACTTATTAACACAGTTTGGTGCAATTTTTAACAAAATTCATCGTGTTTTTTTCCTATGAAACATGTAATTAAATTCCTTCTTTCTTACTAAGTGGTTTGAATTTATGACTTTCTGTGAGCTAAATCTATCCTATTCATTTGTATGTTAGATATAAAGAAAAGAACAAAGATGCTGAGTAATGAGGACCATGGCTTTTCTGGGGCTTTTATGCTATAGGATTTCTTTTCTTTCCTTCAAAAGGTTGTACACAATAAATTACATTGCAAATAAAAATGAATTAACTGAAACAGAGATCAGAGAATAAAGAGGCGCCAATTTCTGTACAGGGATATTAATGGGATGATGCTTTGGGACATTAATTTGGAAAGAAAAAATAAAAAGTTCATTCTGTATTCATCCTTTTCTTTGTTTTCATATAACAGTGTTCAATGCTCTGTGGGGGGGGGATTGAACCCAGAGGCATTCTACTTCTGAGCTACATACCAGTTCTATTTTCTTTTTTATTGGGAAACAGGGTCTAAGTTGCTGAGAGGCTCTCTAAGTTGCTGAGGCTGGCTTCAAACCTGTGATCCTCCTGTATCAGCCTCCTAAGTACTGAGATTACAGGCATGCACCACCATGCCCACCTGCTCAATGTTTTATTTTATATCAGACCTATGGTCTTCTGTGCCCCAATATTCTGCAAACAAATTCTAACTCTTTAAAGGCAGACAGAAATGTAATCGTTTAAATGTAATTGCTTAGTCACTTCAAAATAACAAGCGAGAACGGGGTGTGGTGATGCACAACTCTAATCTCAGTACTTGGGAGGCTGAGACAAGAAGATCTCAGGTTCCAGACTAGCTTCCGCAACTTAGTGAGACCCTATTTCAAAACAAAAAATAGCTCAGAGGTAAAATGTCCCTGAATTCAATCCCCGGTACCACAAAATAATAAAATAAATAAATAAATATAATAAAATTGGGCTGAGGGTGTAGCTCAGAGGTAGAATGCCCCTGGGTTCAATCCCTAGTACCACAAAAAAGAGGGAGGGAGGGAGGGATTAACAGAATAAGCAGCGTACTTTCTATTATGAATCATCAAATACCCCCCCTTTACTTTTGTCATCACTTCTACTAGACATCCTAAAAAAATCAGATAATAAAAGCCCAAAGAGGTCTTTATAGCTTTTTCAATAGCACACTGAAAGCCCATCTCAAGCCATGAACTGCCTTTATCCCTGAGATCGTTTAAATTCTTTATTTTTATTTTGCTTTGAGAAAGTAAGAACAAGTCATGATAGAAGAGGAAACTGCCATTTGATTCCTCTGGAATCTCTCTTACTTCATGTAGTTGAAGCTGGGAGTGCAGATCTGGGCTTACTCATGCTGGGAGGAATCCGTTTTTTCACTATTATGATGAGCATCTTTACAGAGTTTCCGAATATGGAAAATGTTCAATGTAAACTCAGCAAAAGAATGGGTGAATAATACAATTTTCACTCTATTAAAGTGAATCGCTTCTATTTCATTATCTTACCACAAGCATTGTCAATCAGGCTTTACAAAGTAAGGTTCAGGCTTCCTCACAGGGAAATAGATCATGGACAGAGAGATGATGTGGCTTCGGAAGAACCTAGAAAGCCTTTGCTCAAGCAGGCTCCACAGTGTCTTATCTGAGTGACACTTAGAAGCTTCTCCACCAGAAGAAAGCATCATTTTGGAGTGTGAGACAAAGTAAGTTGTTCCCTGAAGCAGAAATATTTAAAATGTTTTCTTTAGGCTGGGCAATGACCTGTCTCAATCAACCCACCCCAACTTTCTTGGTCCATTATTCTGTGAAGAAGATACAGTGTGACTTGGAGAGAAATCTTTGCTTTTATCTGACCCCAGATGAATCTTATTTTTTCTTTGCTTTTACTTTTCTCTCAAACGACTATGGGATTGTTTCTGGGTTTCTCTTCAAGGAATCCTCGCGTTTAAGGGGTGAAGCAATGACGGTCTATTTTGGACTGCCTTACTAAAAGTGGCCAACTCCTGCCTTCTCTACGGCGTGGCTCTAAGGGGTTCCCAGACTCCACCACCCAGATGCACCTGCAGGTCGGGGATTACAGTGACGACCATTTCTCCAGTGTACAATAAGGAGCTTCCCCAGGGAGAGGTGGCATCACGGCAAGGTAAACTGTCCCATGTGGAAACACAGACTTCCTTTCAAGTCAAATTGTGCAAACAAGAATAACCTTGAAAAAGACCCTTTAGATGCAGATCAATGCCCAGGAACATTGCCAACCACTTACGGCTTCCCTTTGACATTTCACAGATATGTTATTTATGCTCTAAGAAGGCTTTCCTTGCAGGCTGCAGCTCAGATCCCTGCTCTATGCTTATCTTGCAGTGGGACTTTGTCGGATGAGCCACTGGGAAAATACGGATCCTCTCTTCTTGGTGAACTCGGGTTCCCTCTTTTTCGGGGGTTACCTCTGTGATGCCTCGACCTGAGCCTCTCCAAGGATTTCTCCACAGTTGTGGAGGTTTCCTGGGGGTCCCGGTTCCCTCTGGGTCTGCCTGAAAAAAGAACTATCCGGTGGCCCCCACCTCTCCCCCCCCCAAAAAAAAACCCTCTAGGCTAGCAGTGGGGCTGCACTAGCCATTAATGGACATCATTCATTTTTAATCAGAAAGATCACAAGAAAGATGGTAAGCGAATCCGAGTCGCAAGTCAATTTAACATTCCTGGGGAAATCCAGTCACTTAAATCTGAGACTCCAACGCGGAAGTGAGCGCCCCGCCCGTCTGGCGGGGAAGGATGCGACGGCTGACTTAATCAAGATTCAGGGGCTCCGGGCCGAGCGTTAACTCTTCTAGTTCCGGAGGTGACAAGGCTGGGGGAGTGACGAGCCGCCGGCCGGGACCGAAATGCCCGGGGCCGCGCCGCACAGGCCCCCTCCGCCGCCGCGGGCAGCTCGGGGCGCGGGGCGCGGGGCCTGGCCGGGGCGCGCCGGGCGCGGATCGCACGCTGCAGAGCGGCCGCCCCCCGCAGCCCCGGCGCGCCTCGGGCTCCTCCTCCCGCCCAAGCGCTGCCGAGCGGGGACGGCGCGGGCCGCAGGTGGCCCCGGCGCGGGAGGCGGCGCGCGGGAGCCGAGCGCAGCGCCGGAGGAGAGGGCAGCGCGGGCGCGCGGAGAGCCGGACGCCGCAGCCTCGGCGCCCGGACGCCGGCGGAGGTCCGCGCGGGCCATGTGGGGCCCCGGGGTCGCGGCCGAGGGCCTGTCGGTGGCGCCGGCGCCGCCGCTGCTGCCGCTGCTGCTGCTGCTGCTGGCGCTGGTGGCGACCTCGCGGGGCGGCGGGGGCTGCGCGGAGCTGGCGTGCGGCGAGCGGGAGCGCTGCTGCGACGCGGCCAACGCCACGGCGGCGCGCTGCTGCAAGCTGCCGCTGCACGCCTTCCTGGACAACGTGGGCTGGTTCGTCCGCAAGCTCTCGGGGCTGCTCATCCTGCTCGTGCTCTTCGCCATCGGCTACTTCCTGCAGCGCATCATCTGCCCCAGCCCGCGCAGGTACCCGCGGGGCCAGGCGCGCCCCGGCCAGGCGCGCCCCGGGGCTGCGGGCGCCGCGGGGCCGCCCGACGACGACGACGACTCGCCCGCCCTGCTGCGCGACGAGGCGGCCGCGGGCTCGCAGGACTCCCTGCTGGACTGCGGCGGCCGGGGCCGGGGCGGCGGGGGGCGCGCGGGCGCGGCCGGCCCCGCGGAGCACGAGCTGCGCCAGGTGCCGCCAGTCTTCCTGCAGCTGCCCAGCTACGAGGAGGTCAAGTACCTGCCCACGTACGAGGAGTCCATGCGGCTGCAGCAGCTCAGCCCCGGGGAGGCCGCGCTCGGGCGCCCTCCGGGCGGCGCCCCGGACCCCGACCCCGACGCGGGCCGCCTCCCGCTGCTCTGAGCGCCGCCTCGGAGGCCGGGCTGGGGTGCGCGCCGCTCGCCGCCCGGGACCGCCCGGCACCCGGCCCAGCCGGCGGCGCCCTCCCGCACGCCGCCCCGGGAGCTCGTGTTCCCCGCTGCGCTCTGTCCGTACGCCCTGGGCGCGGCGGGGACGGCAGCCGCGGACCAGCCCCCGCGCAACTTCGGGGCGCGTCCCCGCCGCCTTAGGTTCATTCCTAAGTGCCTGCTTCCCGAGCCCCAAAGAACCGCGAGCCCTGGGGCGCGGCGGAGACGGCTCAGGAGAAAGCGCAGCCCCACGCCTCAGCCGCCGCCCGGGCAGGTCGGGCTCTCCCAGGATGGACGGGGGCGAGGGGCAGTGACTCCCAGGACCCGCCGCTGCCGCACCCACGTCGAGGAGAGGCGCTTGCTACGATGGGATCGCTTTCTTGAGGAGGACCCCAAAGACCCTTCGGTGTCTTCCAAGACAAGCAAATGGTCACAGCTGATGACTCAGTTAGGGGTGTGTGTGTGTGTGTGTGTGTGTGTGGTGGGCGGGTTGTTGTCACCCGTGATGTATGGTGAGTTGCTGTACCTAGTCAGGATACAGCATCTGCTCATATCAAGACCGTATTCATAATACGGTACCGTGGACTTTTGACGTTTCAGTAACTGAGGTCTATTTATTTGTCTTTTATTTATATATTTTTACCATGTATAGAATGCAACAGGAGGGTATTTCAACAAATTAATGACAAAATCATTGATTTACCACTTGTTTAGGCCATTAATGGTCAGAAAATTTCCCACATTTTGTCCTTATTGTTTAACAAAATGTTGGCTATTATCTCATTAAAAGTGAAAATAGAAAGAAAAAAGCCGGGCATGGTTGCACAGGCCTGTAACCCCAGTACCCGGAAGGCTGAGACAGGAGAATCGCAGCCTCCGCAACTTTAGTGAGACCCTGTTTCCAAATTAAAAAAAAAAAAGAGGGCTGGGGGTGTAGCTCAGAGGTTGCCTGCCCCTGGGTTCAATCCCTAGTAACACACACACACACACACAAAGAAGCATGGTTTATGAGAAAACGTGACATAAAAACATGAAGGATATCTTATTTTCACTATTTGAGAACATATTTTATTTTTAGTACTGTGGCATAATATATGACTTTTTATAATAATTGTACACATTATGTAGTCTAGGTCTTAACTGTATCATTCATCATATTGTTGTATGTGAAAATAATTGATGCATATATGCCGTACCATGAAGCATGATGTCACTTTCTCTTCCGTTTTACATTTGGAATACATCTCACAACATGACACAAAACATAAGAACTTGAGACATAACTTTAATTTAAAGCCATAATTGTCCAGTAATGTGCTTCAGAAGGATTCAGTCAATCTACCTTAAGGAAAAAAAAGTGTCATTATGTTTGTTATACCCTTCTGTGACATGTCCTTTAAGAGAAAGGTACTATAACATATTTTAATGCATTGTATATAATGTACATATGCCTATTGTTTATGTACAATATATACATTGTATACCATATGATTATAACAGTTTATGATTAGTATGAAAGGAAAAGGAGGAAAAAACACAAAAGGATTCTCTTTTTGGAAAAGGGTAAATATTTCATCAAGAAAGCTTATCCACATGGATCGCACACATAGATCTAGAACATTGTTCTTATAATTGAAGAAGTTGGACAATTCTGAGAAATTTTAATGAATATGATTTGTATTAGAATAAAATGATTTGATTTGCCTTAAATTTTAAAGGCTAATTGAAAAAGTCTGACAGTCTGGGAAACTTAAATGTCTGAGTCATAATAAAGAAAATGCTTTACTTTCAGTGTCTAAAAGCTAATGACTCTAACATTAAAGGAAATAATTTGAAATATATTAAAACAGAAAAACATTAAAATCTTTGTGCAAATTTTATGAGATGTGTGACTATTTGGAAATGTATTAAAATACAAAGTATGTATCTGTGTCATTTGAAAGCGATTTTAAGCTGTGAGTTGACAAAAATAGGAGTTGAGACTATATCCATTGTGAATAGTACAAGATTTAATGAAATATGGTTATGTTGACTAATCACATATATTAATATTGCTCAAATATGGTAAATTTTTTGTCACATGTGTCTATCAATACTACTACCCTCTCCCATTCAAACAAACTGGAAAGCTGACATAGTCTTTAAAAAGATTTATTCTTTGAGGATACACTATTTTAGACATTTCTTAAAAATTCACCTGTGTCTGAAACAACCTAAATATCCAAATACCAATATATGAAGGATAGCCTATATGTTATTACTAACATCTTAAAGAATTTTACCACAAAATCATATATAAAATGTACTTAGAGTATGTATGGATCAAGTATGTTTCTCTTGTATCAACTATCTAACATTTCTTTCCCTAAAATCCAGAATATCTATAAAATAGTAGCTCCACTTTATGCCAGTCATGCAAATGAGGCTCTACTCGATTTTAAAATTGCAATAAGTTTTCACTTATTTTTCTCCTGTCCAACTCACAAGCTTTTATTCATGTCCCTCGGTTCACAGAAATGAGTTTGAGTTTACTGTGGTTTTTTTTTTATCTCCTCATAATTCATTGATCTACCAAATACAATTTTGTTGCATAATTTTGTGAAAAAAACCTTAACATATTTTTATTAGTGATAAATGAACATGTCTCAGAGTAATATACATACACATTTAACAGACCATGTTAACACACACTGAACATAATATGTTCATAATGCTGGAATACCTGAACAGAAACTTTTTTTTTTCCGGTACTGGGGATTGAACCCTGGGGCATTCTACTTCCGAGCTACCCCTCCCAGCCCTATTTTTTATTCTTTATTTTGAAACAGGGTCTCACTAAGTTGTGGAGGGCCTAAGTAGCTGAGGCTGCACTAAGTAGCTGAGGCTGCACTAAGTAGCTAAGGCTGGTCACTAACCTGCGATCCTCCTGTCTCAGCCTCCCAAGTACTGGGATTACAAGTGTGTGCCACCACGCCCGGCTAACAAACATTTTTAAAGCACTAAGTGCTTAGCACTGTGTGTTTAGCTTTACAGCTCAAGTTATTTATTACATAGCCATGTGTTTATTACTATAGAAAATAATTATTCTGTCACTTGAAAAGAATCCATGATAACATGCTACTGTTTTTAATATTTTATATATAGCTAAGAATATATGTATTTTCCAACTATATAGAGAAGAACATTATAAAGAAGAAGAAAAGTTTATGGCCTGGAATATTAATGGGACTAATATGGAAACAAGTTTAATTTTAGGACATATCTTAGCCAAACCCACATGGGAATGCCATCTTCTCAGTACTAAGCCTTTTCTCCTGATTTCAGTTATCAAAATTAATTCAAATACTACAACATTTCAAACACATTTTATTTTCATTGGCTTCTCCTAAGTAGGGAAATAATGGTCATGAATGTGGTAACCCATCCTGAATGGGAGAAAACATGACTGATTTTCTAAACTTCTGTGCTAGGTGTGTGTGTGTGTCTGTGTGTGTGTGTGTGTGTGTGTGTGTGTGTAAAATCACAGTTGCTTAAAAGCTACTGTTATGGTTGTTCAATGTCATAACCACGGGGAAAATGTCTTCCTGAGGTAGAATGAGTTTTAAGAGACCATTAATTGCCACATTCTGTAAATATGACTATGCTTCAAACCAAGGAAAGTGTCATTGGCAATTATACCAAAAGGCACCAAAGTGTACTACATAAGGAAAAGTAGATTCAGTTATAAAGGCCAAATGGAATATTAAGGAAATAGTCTCAGTTAACAGTTTAAAAGGCAATATGCTAAGTACCTTAATGTACTTAAATGTATACAGTTTCTCTCAAGTGGAATTAATAAAGGAAATAATTCAGAGCTGAAACTGATATGTTATAAACACAAATATGATGTGCAGATCTATATAATCTTCTGCATTTAGTTCTATAAATATTTCATGACTTGTAAATAATTTGGATTTCCAGGTTGAGAGAAACAATGATATATGTTGTTTCAAGTAGTAAACCTTGACCATCTCTCCAAAAGATGGAGAAATGCGACAAGTTTATTTCTGACCTCATGATTTACAACTTACTTTTTCATTCTTGCTTTCATCCAATGACAAAAAAGCTGACAACTGGTAGACTAAGAGAAGGTATTTTTATCAACCAAAGAATGAATCAGCAATCAGCTAACTGCAAAAAAATCAAGCCAGCCTCTCTTTCATATTAACCAGAAAAATCACAATATTTCTTTTTTAAAATTTTGCCCATAAAAGTAATATGGGCATGTAATATGATAAAAGTAATCAAATGTAAAGTAAAACCAATATTTCTGTTATGCTTAAGTATGTATAGGACCTATTTTTCTTTACTTACTTTTACTTATGGGATCTATTTTTAATTTTATGGCAAAAATTTATATCATGGGGGGATATATTTATTCTTGCCACCAAACCAAACAGTATCACTTTTTTTCCTTTTTTTTTTTTCTTTTTTTTTTTTGCGGTACCGGGGATTGAACGCAGGGGCGTTCTACCTCCGCGCTACGCCCCCGGCCCTATTTTTTTATGCTTTATTTTTGAAACCAGGTCTCACGAAGTTGCGGAGGGCCTCACTAAGTAGAGAGGGAGAGAGAGAGAGAGAGACAGAGACAGACAGAGAGACAGAGAGACAGAGAGGAGAGAGAGCGATCGATCGTGCGCGCATGCGCGCTGAGGCTGGCCGCGAACCTGGATCCTCCGGTCTCCGCCTCCACGCCCGGCCACTTTTTTTCCTTTTCAACTTCTTAGCTAAATACCCTCATTGCTTTGACAGCTTGCAATTCTTACATTCTTTCTCTATGTGTTGTTCTTATCCTGCTTTGGATCTTCAGTAGAAGTTTCCCTTAGAAATACATTTCTTAGAATTCCCTATTACTCATTGCTATGATTTAATATCACTCTACTTACGGCTTCACCCTCTGCACAGAATTTCCTCTTTTGGCAAATTGGTATTTTCTGAAGTGTTTCCTTTGTTCTCTATTTGCATCTGACTTCTGTAGGTTTTCCATTTTAAGCCAGGTAGGTTTCTCTCTGTCCACTAAAGAACTATAAACACTTTTCCCTTTGTTTTTATCTATAGAATTTGTCTCTGTAACTCTGGGTAAAGGATCAAATCTTTGCATACCTCTAATGAGGATCTTAATTTTTCTAGGTCTCGAACACAGTAAATCCTGATTACTACTTCTTTATCGCTCCGCTTTCTACCCTAGATTTTCCTGAAGAGATTGTTAATGCTTCTCCCTATCTTCCCCTGAAGTTGTATTCTTTGCTATATTAGGGCAAAGAATTAGACCCTTGCATTTTAGTGGTGACAGGGACCTTATTTTGGCTTCCAAACCTCAAGCACTTTGTTTCTTCACAGACTGCCGTGTCTTTCTGCTCAATTTTTCTCACAGTCATCTTTGTGGTTTCCTCTCTCTGTGTCATTTTATCCAAAAAATGGTCAAGTGCTTTCTCCCCATCCTTGTGCACACACATACTATTTGTTATACTAGATCACATTTTTGTAGAAAAGGGCTTTATTTGAGCCTCTAGACCTCAGAGGTAACTTGGTTTAGGATGTATTGCTGCGTCATTGACATGCTTACGGATGTTCCACAGGGCCTCCTCTTCACCATCCTTTACAGACCATATCTGTTTTACTGGTTGAACTAGAAGGCTCCTCAAACTTTATATTACTTTTGTGTGTGTGTGTGTGTGTGTGTGTGTGTGTGTGTGTGTGTGGTACTGGGGATCAAACCCAGGGAAATTCTGCCTCTGAGCTACACCCCCAGCCCTATTTTTTATTTTGAAATAGGGTCTCACTAAGGTGCCAAGGGCCTCACTAAGTTGCCAAGGCTGGCTATGAACCTGTGATCCTCCTGTTTCAGCCTCCAAAGTACTGGGATTACAAGCATGCGCACCATGCCTGGCTTTTACATTACTTTTATTTCTGCTTCCAGATGATCTTGAAGTTATAATGCCTTGAATCCCTGCTCTATTAAGATTTGTATCTAAAGAACTCTCACTAGTTGCATCTTCTGCCTTGTTTTGGCTACATTTGTTTCATCAGAACCTTCCATATTTATTCCTGTTATATTTCATTTTGTATGATTTTCTCTTCTGTGTTGACCAGATGTTACCAGATCAAAATTAATTTCTATTACTTTCTTTTTTGTTTTTCGGTACCGGGGATTGAACCCAGGGGCATTCTACCTCCGAGCTACGCCCCCAGCCCTATTTTTTATTCTTTATTCTTTATTTTCAAACAGGGTCTCACTAAGTTGCAGAGGGCCTAAGTTCCTGAGGCTGGCAGCGAACCCAGATCCTCTGGTCTCAGCCTCCCAAGTACTGGGATTACAAGCGTGTGCCACCATGCCCGGCTCTATTACTTTCTTAGGTCTTAAAAGTATCTTCTCTTCATTCTTAGATTTAAGGTTTTGTTTTGTTGGTACTGGGGATGGAACCCAGGAGTCTACCTCTGAGGTACACCCCAGCCCTATTTTACTTTTTATTTTTGAACCTGTGATCCTCCTGTCTCAGCCTCCCAAGTACTGGGATTACAGCCATTGCCACCACACACAGCAGATTTAAATTTTTGATGCAAACTTTTCATTGGTCTGTCACTCTTCTCAATGTGTACGAATCCCTGTTGAACTATCATATTTCTGCCAGTTTTACCTCTGGCCCTGATGTTACACACACTGTGTTTTGTTTTTCATCTTCCAAGTTTTTCTCTTTATTTTTATTTTTATATGTTTATTTTGAAATAGGCTCTCACTAAGTTGCAGAGGCTGGCCTCAGACCTGTGATCCTCCTGTGTCAGCCTCCAAAGTATTGGGATTACAGATGTGTGCTACCATAACTAGCTATACTGTATTTCTTTTTTTTTGTGGTACTATGGATTGAATCCAGAGGCATTCTACCTCTGTGCTACACTTCCAGCCCTATTTTATTTTTTAGTTTGAAACAGGGTTTCAATAGGTTGCTGAGGGCCTCACTATGTTGCTGAGGCTGGCCATGAACCTGGGATCTTCCTGTCTCAGCCTCCCAAGTACCAAGATTACAGGCATGAGACACAACACCTGACCTGTATTTCTTAAACAGATTTGAATTCTGAAACAGATTTGGCCCAAGGATTTTATATGCAGGATTGTGAACCTGAACAATTATGATTTGGTTACATAAATATTCAATGTCTATATAAATCAATTTTATTCACTGGTAAGCCATGGTATGTGTAATGATTACTATTACTGTCAAAACCATGCAGAATTACTTTTAGGATTAGCACATTTAAAATTAGGTTAATGACTGGGGATGTAGCTCAGTGGCAGAGAGCATGCCTAGCATGTGCAAGGCCCTGGGTTCGATCCATAAAATTAGGCTAAAGAAGGATAACATAAACTCGTCTAGTAGGAATTTTATTTAACGGTTTTCCTCTATGTTATTTGGCAGAAGTTTAAATTGAGCATCACTGCCTTGGAAGTGATGAGAGTTTGGTTAGTTCAACAGGGATCATACACATTAAGAAGAATGACAAACCAAAGAACAGTTTGCAGCAGACATGTAACTTGGCAAGATTCACATTCTCAGTGACACGACACCCCTTCATCATCTCCTTATCTCCCTTTTTGTGCTTTGTCTCTACCAATTACTATCTGAAATGCCATATTTTTATTTTTTAATTTGTTGCTTTTGTGTGTGGTTCTGAGGATAGAACCCAGGGCCTCACACATGCTAAGCACATGTTCTACCACTAAGCTATAACCCTATCCTTGAAATACTATATTTTAAAGTATTTGCTTATGGTATGTCTTCCCACACACACATGCTCCATTGGAATGTAATCTTCACAAGAGGGCTGGAATATTTCTTTGTTCTGCTCACTATCGTATCATCTAGAGAAGTTTCTAATTTACAATGGGTGTTCAGCAGTAATTTGGATAATAAATGGATTTTTCTATATGAACTATAGGAAATCATCAAGAATGAGAGAAAAAATTTCATTCAAGGAAGACAGGGCCACATAAATAAGATTTTATTGACTTTTAGTGATGTATTATAATGACTTTTCCAATAATTTTGACTGAATAAATTAACTAGACTTAGAAGATAAAAATTTTCCTTTCAGGTTGGGTGTGTAGCTCAGTGGTAGAGTGCATGCTTAGCATTCATTGCATTGCAAATACTACGTAGAATTTCCTTTTAAAGCCGGGCGTGGTGGCACATGCTTGTAATCCCAGTACTTGGGAGGCTGAGACAGGAGGATCCCAGGTTCGGACTAGCCTCAGCTACTTAGTGAGGCCCTCTGCAACTTAGTAAGACTCTGTTTCAAAATAAAGTATAAAAAATAGGGGAGGAGGGTGTATCTTAGAGGTAGAATTCCCCTGGGTTCCATCCCCAGTACTGCAAAAAAAAAATTTTCCTTTTAAGTCAAAGAAAAATTCATTATAGTTTAGAACTTATTAATATAATTCTTTTAAAACTTATACTTTGTGCATTTTTACTGTGCATATTTGTATCTACCTTAAAAACACAGAAGATGAAGACACTAATAAAATGTTAATGGTGAATGTTGCAAAGCAGGAGCAGAAAAAAACACTGCAAGATTTGTCATAGATTCTAAAATTATGAGTATATAACAATTCTAATTTAATCCTCCAGTTACTTACAAATATTAATTAATCTCAACCCTATGAGATTACATTCTAGCACTTAATGCTAGACATATGGAAGGTCTTGGTTTGCAAACTCTAGTTTATGAATTTCTTGTAGAAGTAAATATTTTTTGTTTACTCATTTATAAGCCAAATAGTTTTCTGGTATAGTCCTAGTTGACTTGAGAACACGAAAATAAACTTTGGCAGATGTTTTATTGCTTCTAGAGTGATTCATTTTAAACCTTCCATTTTGGTGATAATACTCTCAAAATGGAGCTTAGAGCCATTCTATCCTCACCTTAGTAGAAAATGAATGTGTTACAGCTAGGCTTGGTGGCACACGCCTGTAATCCCAGTACTTGGGAAGCTGAGACAAGGATCACAGGTTCACAGCCAGCCTCAACTGGCCCTCCACAACTTAGTGAGACTCTGTTTCAAAATAAAAAATAAAATATGGCTAGGGGTATATTTCAGAGGTAGAACGCCCCTGGGTTCAATCCCCAGTACTAAAAAAAAAAAAAAGAATGTGTTTCTATACAATTATAATGTGTTTTTCCAATTGTGTTAGTCAGCTTTCCATTGCTATAACAAAATGCCAAAGAAAATCAATCAAAAGAAGGAACAGTTTATTCTAGCTCATGGCTGCAGTCCACGGTTGGTTGGCTCCCTCGCTGTGGGCCTGTGGTGAGGCAACATATCATGGCAGAAGGGCATGGCGGAACAAAGCTGCTCACCCTGTGGAAGCCAGAAGCAGAGAGTGTAGAAGAAGGGGCTGGGGACAAAATATAATCCCTAAAGGCGCACCCCCAAGGAATCCCTCCCTTCAAGTGGGTCCCACCTCCTACAGTTCCCATCTCCTCCCAATAGTCCACTCAGCTATGATCCATCAATTGATTAGTCCATTGATGTGATCTGAGCCCTCGTGGCCCAGTCACTTCCCTGAAGCCCCACCTCTGAACACTGCTGCACCCGGGACCAAGCCTTCAACACCTGAGCCTTTGGGAGGGACATTCCAGTCCCAAACTATAACACCAATCCAAAATATTTAAAAATTTTAATATAAAAGGCTTTTCACTGTAGATTATTAGATTAGAAGAGAGTTGTAGATAATCTAGAACATCTGAGAATGTCTGAAACATTGAATTTCTCTAAATTGTTTTGAAATAGTTATTTTGGAATAGTCTATCTTAAAAATCATTAGGTTTAATAAATGATGCACAGTGAATGATGCGTATATGGTCTGCAGGCCAGGCCTGCAAAAGGCCAGGTGGTGCTATGCCAGCAGCTGGGACAGAGTAAATTTAGAGTGAAGCAGGCAGAATAAAAATGACTGTTGGAAGCTATAAAAGGTTAGGAGAATCTCATAAATTTTCAGGTCCAACAGCATTTGCCATTGAGCAGAAGACATCAAAGATCTACAAGCTGAGGACAAGAAGATATGACGAATCTATTCAAAAGACCTGCTGCATTGTCATCTCTTTGATTTCTGAAGATGATATTAAACCCCACAAGTGATTTTCTCAGAATCCCATCTTCAGATCAACAAGGATTTCTTAGTACATAACATGAATCCATATGTTTTTATTACCATATATCACCTTTTTATGGTATGTATGCTGTAAACTCTGATTTTTTCATATAAGAATTAATATGGAAAATGGATTTTAGGTACAGTATTATCTAAATAGGATTTACGTAGCATAACTTTGTTTTCAGAAAGGCATTTCTTTTCTTTTTTTTTTTGTGGTACTGGGGATTGAACCCAGGGGCATTCTACCTCTGAGCTATATCCCAGCCCTAGTTTTTATTCTTTATTTTGAAACAGGGTCTCACTAAGTTGTGGATGGCCTCACTAAGTAGCTGAGGCTGGCTGCAAACCCAGATTCTCCAATCTCAGCCTCCCAAGTACTGGGATTACAAGCGTGCGCCACCATGCCCGGCTCAGAAAGGCATTTATTTTCTATATGTACAAAATGACATATATTCTGATGCTCATGGTAATTTTTTTTTACTACAGTTAACGACTTCCTAAACCATATTTGCTTTAAAACTTGTTTAAAACATTATAACTGATGTTCTATATTATATACCATATCCTCTGTGCCAAAACATTCTTTTGGATCATCATTCTCTAGAAACATCATTAATCTGTAACAGGCCACATGTCAGGCATTCTGGACAGACAATCTTCTTTATTTGGTATGTTTGTAAAATATACAAAATGTTTATATATACATTAAAAAGCACAAAATTATATCAAATCCTCCCAATATAAAAGTATTAGTGTTAAATGAACTGAGAAGCTTTTTTATTATTTATAATATTTATTTATTTATTTGCGGTACCGGGGATTGAACCCAAGGGCATTCTACCTCCAGGCTACACCCCCAGCCCTATTTTTTATTCTTTATTTTGAAACAGGGTCTCACTAAGTTGCAGAAGGCCTCACTAAGTAGCTGAGGCTGGCCGCAAACCTGTGATCTTCCTGTTTCAGCCTCCCAAGTACTGGGATTACAAGCTTGCTCCTCCACGCCCGGTGTTGAGAAGCTTTTATAATAGATATTTTTAAAAATGTAACACAAAAGTGCATATAAATACAGCATTCAATATGTTGGGGAAAGTGATTTTGTAATACGATAAAGAGACTTCTAGATAGCTTCAGGGTCAGGGCCAGTCACAAGAAAACCCAACAACATTATTAATTAATGGGCTGTAATTTTTAGCAGCATTGAGAGACTCTGGGAATCTGGGTTGAACCCTTAGCATACACACACAAAACCCCCCAAAACAAAAACACCTTGGGATAGTGACCCTGGGTGGGGTTTCCCGGTTGGTGAATGCATTGATATGCTGGGAGGATGACATGCCCAGAGTCCATCTCTCACCCTGCTCCACCTGTTAGGTTGGGTCCCCTTCCCCTTCCCCTTCCCTTCCCCTTCCCCCTCCCTCCTGCAGCTGGGACAGGAGATCCTGGAACCTGGGAAGGCAGAAGTGGAGACGTGGCAAACTTCAGATCTCACGGGAGGACCTGCTTTGTTCTGCCTCATCTCACTCAGACGCTCCACTGACCCCCGACCCCAGACCCTGCTATAAAGATGCCCTCCCTGACTCTCCTGGTGTGACTCTGCTAACCAAGAACCCTACCAGTCAGCAGACCTCGCCCGGGAGTGCAATAAAATGCCTTTTGCATTCTGCCTGCTAAACTTTGATGTCTCACGCGACTCATCACCCTCACCCCCAACCCTTGCCCCATGCATTTCTCACATTTGGTTATTCCTGAGTTGCATCCTTTATAATAAAGCTGATGTTGTAACTACAGTGTTTCAGTGAATTCTGTGAGTCATTCTAGCAAATTATCAAACCTGAAGAAGTGTTGTGGAAACCCCCAAATTTGTCGTCAAGTTGGAGAGAAGTGCTGATAGCATAGAGACCCTGCTTGTGGCCAGCATTTCAAGTAAGGATAGTCTTGTTGGGGACCTTGTCCTTTAATTAACTCCAGGAGACTAATGTCAGAATTGAATTGAATTGAAGGACACCTAACTGGGGTCTGAAAATTGTGGTTAGAATATATTCGGTGTCAAAAAACATGGGATTTGCTAGAGTGGCCCTGTCCCAGAAAAACTAACTTGCAAAGAGAAAAGTTGAGAGCCGGGCGTGGTGGCGCACGCTTGTAATTCCAGTACTTGGGAGGCTGAGACAGGAGGAATGCAGGTTCATGGCCAGCCTCAGCTACTTAGTGAGGCCCTCTGCAACTTAGAGAGACCCTGTTTAAAAAATAAAGAATAAAAAATAGGGCTGGGGGTATAGCTCAGAGGTAGAATGCCCCTGGATTCAATCCCCAGTACCGTAAAAAAAAAAAAAAGAAAAGTTGAATGCACAAGGCATGAGGAACCTCTGGTTTCTGGATGGTTCCACAATTTTTTATTGCTAACAACACCATACTTTAGACTGGATAAGTTTTAAAGAAGAGATGTTTATTTAATTCACAGTGTGGCGGTTCAAGAGCTCCCACTTGGTGTTGGCTTTCCTGCTGGCAGAATCCCAAGGCATATAGGCATCACATGGCAAGAGACAGGGAGCAAATTGTGTGTGTGTGTGTGTGTGTGTGTGTGTGTGTGTGTCTGTGTGTGTGTGACTTCTGGCCTCTTTCCCTCTTCTTATAAAGCCATCAGGATTCAATTGCAGGGACTCCACGTTAATGACTTTAATCCTAATTTCCTCCTAAAGACCCCATCTCTCCACACCATATCCAGATCATTTCCACCCTCTAAGTACCTCAAGTTGAGAAATTTCAACACACAAAGTCTTGGGGGACCCTCAAACCATAGTAGTGAGACTAGAACTGTGCTGCAACCAGTTATGAAAGGTAAAAATTATCAATGGAATTTAGAACTGGTGGAACTCTAGGGGAGGTGGCTCATTTGGATTCATGAGGTAATGCAAAATAATAAATATACTAAACATATAATCTCTTGGATATTTTATCTATTATAGCTAAAATGAGAGTAAAAGACAATGATGGGGTGGATCTTGATTCTGAACCAAGCTCAGATTTTGGTAAGCCTGAGCCACAGCCACTAGCCCTAAGACACCTCGAAAGGGAAAAATTATGCTGGGATGACAGAAAGTACCTCTCAGGCCTCTGGTCACAAGGAAGTTATTCCACGTAGGAAGAAGACAAAACCAAGAAACTGCTGAAATCAGTAGGTATTGTGTGAAGGAGCTGTCTCATATTGTGGAAGCTCATATCTGTCTCATATCATAACTGTCTCATATCATTCAGCTCCCTGAAGAATCTTTACTAAAATAGAATGTGCAAGTGTCTAATTTAGGGGCAGCATCTTTAGTTTCAAATGCTGTAGCATGAAGGAACATGTTTGGGTTCATATAGACCCACAGCCCACTATGGAACAGTCACAGATGGCTACACATGATCCAAACACACAGTAGGTTATTCCAGAGGGAGCAGCAAGCATGGTGGGCTGGATAACAGCCACTATAGAAAGAAGTGCATCTACCCTGAGAATTGGTACTTTTCAGTTCTCCCGGTAACTGCTGAGTGGAATGCCCCAAATGAAGCAGCTAATGTGCTTTGTATGTAAACCATCTGGAATTAGTTTTATTTGTTTGTTTGTTTGTTTGTTTTTGTGGTCCTGGGGATTGAACCCAGGGGCGTTTTACCTCCAAACTACACCCCCAGCCCAGTTATTTTATTATTTTATTTTTTTTGCGGTACGGGGGATTGAACCCAGGGGTGTTCTACCTCCGTGCTACACCCCCGGCCCTATTTTTTAT
>PVJS01009119.1:0-44354 GCA_004027185.1 Glis glis
CTTCTTGAATTAACAGGTCCTTATTTCTGTCTTATAATTCCTACCTGGTTTTTTAATCATTGACATTTCAATCTTCTAATTTCTCACTTTTCTCCCTGTTAGATAAGCGTTCATATTTGTATTTAACTTGTAGTAAAAATTTAACCATATTTTTGTTTTGACTTTAATTAAATTTTGAAAGAACTGCCTAAATGCCAGTATGTTTATATTTTCATAAAGTCTACATCTCAGGAGGATGCTTTTAATTGTTGTTTTGATGCAGAACATCATGTAATGATCCAGTTTTCAGAATTGTTTTAACACTTTCCCAAATCCTGTGTGCAGTGAGTTTCTAAAAACATTAAGCAAAAAAAAAAAAAAAAAAGCTTAGGGAATTATGTTTGAATAAAATAGAAACATATTGGACCAAAATTATAAAATTGATATTTTAAGAACCATTTAGAATTTTCAATTGAATCATTGTATTTAGAAGTTAAAATGATTTAAGTCAAATACCTTATCTTGTTTTACTCTATGTAGATCTTTTTTTATAAAAAAATCTTTGTGGTTTTTCTGTTTTAAAATACTATTTCTGATTATCTCTTTTGTGACCTATTTCACCTAGAAAAACTAGTTAGAGGTTAAAAGACTTTTTACGAGACATACCTCTGGGAATCTGGGAGCAGTCTAGACTACTTAGATTTTAAAACAAGCAATGACATTGAGTGATCAAAGAGAATTCTCTGTTCTAATGGCTCACACCTGGAACAGTACAGAAATGTCAGCATCACAAATGTACTTATAAATATCGGAGCAGGATGTGGCAGACAGTGATGTAGCACAAAGTCTTGTCAAACCTTTCTTTTATTAAAAAGAAGGTGCCTGTTAATGCCAATTTTAAGATTAATGAATAATTTTAAGTAAGATGGATCCTACTAAATAAAATGACTTCAAATTGTCATGTCTCCTCGTTAAAAATTTTAAATATAAATTAACACCTCACCTTTTCAGTGATCTTTTTCCTTTTTGATTTAATTGTGAACTTTTAGTAGTTATTGTGAAGAGAGCAGTGTTTTGTTGTCCTGAGTGATATTTTTGGGTGTGTTTGTAAAATTCTTCATGCCTATAATCCCAATACTTGGGAGGCTGAGACAGGAGGATCTCAGGTTCAAGTCCAGCCTCAGTAACTTAGTGAGGCCTTCAGCAACTTAGTGAAACCCTGTTTCAAAATAAAAAATAAAAAAATAGGACTGGGAATGTAGCTCAGAGGTACAATGCCCCTGGGTTCAATCCTTAGTACCAAAAACAAAACAAACAAGCAAAAAGAAGTTGAACAAACTTTAATCCTGAGCCCAGCTCTGGAATATTTCATCTGGTTAGCTAGTTTGTTCTAGCTAGTGACTTGGAACTAATATAATGTCTGTTATTGTTGAAGTATTTACTAGTTGGTTTGAGTCAACAAAAGTTATTGTTAGTTCTTATTTGAATGCAGAAGAAAAATGTCTCATGTGAATTTGTATTTATCATACAAAAATGTTTACATTTATTCTACATATTTTATGTGGTTTACATCCAGATTACTTTATTTTTTATTTTATTAGTGCATTGCAATCATACATCTTGAAGGATTGCAGGGTGGTTGACGTATACATGAAATCATCGGTCAGTTAGCCCTCCCCAATTCCCACCCACCCTGCCTTCCCTCTCCCTCCTTCCCATTTTCAGCATAGTAGTTGACTTTGATATCTTTGTGTAAGTCCATCCTCTGCACCAGTTTGTTTCCCTCTCCTTCCCTCCCTTCTCCCCCAGTTAGTTTGCCTTCTTCACTTATCTGAGGTTTTTTTCTCTTTGTCTGGAGTCCCTCCTGTGTGGGGTCGTGGCTCATCCTCCCATTACCTCAGCACTGGGGTTCTCTGGGGCGGGGCTGGGGGCTCGCCTGTCCCGCATCCCCAGTGCCGGGGGGGGGGTTCTCTGGGGAGGGGCTGAAGGGCTCGCCTGCCCCGCATCCCCAGTGCTGGAGGGCCTCCGGGGGCAGAGACAAGGGCTCATCCCCCCTGCATCCCCAGCACCGGGGTGGTCTCCAGGGGCAGGGCCCAGGGCTCACCTGCCCCTTGTCCCTTGCTCTGGGGGAGAGGTTCTCTGGGGGCGGGGCCAAGGGCTCACCTGCCTGTGTCCCCAGCACTGGGGGAGGGGTTCTCCAGGGATAAGGCCGGGCACTCACCCGCTCCACATCCCCAGCGCTGGTGGTCTCTGGGGGCGGAGGTCTCCAGGGGGCCATGCCATATTCGTCCATGTCCTCAGTGCTGAAGTATTCTGTGTCGGTGCTAGGCTACTTGGGGGGGGGCTGTTTCACCTGCTCATCTTCTCAGTGTTGGGTTGCTCCTGTGCCTGGCCCCCTCATCTGTGTCTCTCCACGTTGTTTTCTTTGCGGGGGCTGAGGCTCGTGTCCCATCCTTTGCAGTCGTTGCTGTTGTAGGTGTGAATCTGGTTCAACTTGGGATTCGTCATGGTCCAAAGTCGACTGCATTCGATGGTGGACTATAATTGCTGGTTTCACAAGAATCAGCTGTTTCTTTGCTGGAGGATTCCAGGAGCTGTGTGGCTCAGCCAAGATGGCGCCTTTGTCTCCGCTCTCCACTTAACCAGATGAAATGCTTTGAGCTCCCTACCGCCCTCCGCTCTTTCCACTGCCTCGCATTCCGCTGCACTTTGGCTCTCATTGTTTTGTTGAGTTTTGGCTGCCCTACTTTTCTTGTCAAGATGCAGTCTTCCCGCAGGCCAAGCTCCGACTCTCGGAGCCCTGACAACAACCTGCCTCATGCTATCCCGCCATCTTGGTTCTTCTGTCCAAATGACTCTTAAATGCCAAATGCTCTAGATAAATTTTTATTTAAGGAAACATTAAATTTCTTTGTAAAAATATCTTTGAAATAGATAATGATCAATATCTAATAATTACATGTAAAACAGTTTAATAAATATCTATCCTCCATAGCACAGTCCTAATTCCAGAGTATGTGTTCAGTAATTTTTATTACATTTCTTCAAAAGTTTTCATGCCAGCATTTAAGCTCTTCATTCTTTATAGATGTAGTCTGGGTACTGTAGTAGTTCACTATCAAAGTTTGCAAAACTAGAATAATGAATTGTCTAATTGAGTCTGTGATACTACTTTCCAGATCCTACTACTTACTTTGCTTGCTGCTCTGCTTTTTAATTGTAAGAAAGTTAGCCAAAACATTGACTTCCTTGTGCATGCTACTTAGGTGTGATCAAATGCTCAGAATATTCATTCCCCATTTCTTGTTCCTTCTTTCATCCCCAGGGACTTTCTTGCCCCATTTAAAGCCATTGTCTTTCTATTATTTTTGTTTGTTTGTTTTGGTACTGGGGATTGAACTCAGAGCCAGTCTACCTCCAAGCTACACCCCCAGCTTGATTTCATTTCTTATTTGGAAACAGGGTCGCACTAGGTTGCTGAGAGCCTCCCAAGTACTGGGATTACAAGCATGCACCACCATGCCCGGCTGACTTCCTATTTCCTAATTTATTCTTTTAGTAGCCAGGAGTCTTCATCTCATTATTGGCATTTTCTGGAGAATGTAGTCACATTAATTTATAAACTTATTTATGTATATTCTTATTTAGGCCTGGGGGTATAGCTTAGTGGTAGAACATTTGCCTAGCATGTGCAAGGCCCTGGTTTTGATCTCTCACATTGAAAAAAAAATCTTATTTACTCCTTCTATTATCATGAAATGAAAGGCCTGATTTTGGGGGGAATTTGAAATGATTGCAAAAGTGAAGTAGGCTGCCATACCTAATCTCTGATCTTGAAATTAAGCTGTGGGTATGTTTGGCCCTAAAGATAAGTATGTGTGCATCTATAAGAGGTGTTAGGTAAAATGAAGAATTGGTCTAAGGAACCCTCCCTTATCAATCTTTTACAACTGTGTAGGGGTACATAAGCCCCAGTCCAGTCTTCAGATGGTTGGAGCCATGGCCAACTTATTGACTGAAGCCTGGTGAGATACAAGCCAGAACTGCTTCACTAAGTTGCTCCAACTCCCTGACCCACAAAGACCACATGTGATAATGTTTCTTGTCTTAAGCCACTATTTTGCAATGAATGGTGGCTAATAATGTATAAAGTCCGAAACTCAAAGTGTGTAAAAGGTTGTATGATAAAAGTAGGATTCTCCCCCATACCTATACTCTAGTCAGTGCATTTCATTAGATGTGACCCTTCTAATGAGGTTTTTTTTTTTTTTTTTGGCGGTACCGGGGATTGAACCCAGGGGCATTCTACCTCCAAGCTACATCCCCAGCCCTATTTTTTATTCTTTATTTTGAAATGGTCTCACTAAGTTGCAGAGGCCTCACTAAGTAGCTGAGACTGGCTGCGAACCTGTGATCTCCTGTCTCAACCTACCAACTACTGGGATTACAAGTGTGCGCCACAACTCCCGGCTTCTAATGAGTTTTTTGTGCATTTTTCCAGAAATACTCTTTTCCATTACAACCCTTTGCATATCTGTTATGTATGTTTTGTATGTATTGGTATCCTGTATTTACAGTTTTGTAACCTGGCCTTTTTTTATATATCTTTTATTTATCTTGGAGATTGTTCCTTATCAATTCAAAATTGATATGACTAATTCTTTTCAATTGCTATATAGTCCATCCTGTGACTATATTATAATTTGTTAATTAAATCCCTTATTGTGGCACTGTTTGTTTGTTTAGTGTACTGGGGATTGAACCCAGGAGCATTCTACCTCTGAGCTATACTCCCAGCCCTAGTTTTTATTCTTTATTTTGAAACAGGGTCTCACTAAGTTGCAGAATGCCTCATTATGTAGCTGAGGCTGGTCGCAAACCCGGATCCTCCTATCTCAGCCTCCCAAGTACTGGGATTACAAGCGTGCGCCACCACGCCCGGCTTCAATGCGCTCTTTACCCATATGACCTATAAAAATAATAGTCCATTGAAAGTTTGCATTTAAATTTCTCTGAATGACATGAGGTGCTTGCTGGAGTAAACTGTTTTCCAAGATACAATAAATTGCCTAAATTCACTCTAAAAAGAGAAGAAAAATCTGCATAGACTAACACGATACAGGAAATGAAACAGGCTATTAAAGAGTTTTCTCTCCATAAGAGGACTATTAGTCCTAGATGGTTTCTCTGTGAAAACAAACCAAATCTTTAAGAAATGGACAATCCCAAGATAATTCTAAAGTATTCTGAAGCTTCTACGACAAAGCTTCTAAATTGGTTTTTATGAAGGTTTTTTTTTTTTTTTGCGGTACTGGGTATTGAACCCAGGAGCATTCTACCTCCAAGCTATACCCCTGGCCCTATTTTTTATACTTTATTTTGAAACAGGGTCTCACGAAGTTGCGGAGGGCCTCTCTAAGTAGCTGAGGCTGGCCGCGAACCCGGATCCTCCGGTCTCAGCCTCCCAAGTACTGGGATTACAAACGTGTGCCACCACGCCTGGCTATGAAGTTGTTTTTATGGATACTATAACCTCAAAAATATAACAGGAAGAAAAGGAAATAGGGCATAAAAATAACATAATGGATTAATGTTACTATTATTGTAAAAATCTCAAAGTATTTGAAAGCAGAAGCTAGTACCGTATTAATAATGGACAATGACTAAGTTGGGAAGTTGGGATAATTGTGGGAATGCAAGGATGGCTCAATAGTAGAAAATCTGTTATTTTGCTCAGATATCAATAAATCAAAAAGTAGGATTTCTCTGTAGATGCTTGAAAAAAAGCATCCATTCAGGGGCTGGAGGTACAATTCAGTGGTAGATCACTAGCCTGTCATTTGTGAGTCCCTACATTCAATCCAGTCCTTAACACCACAATTTAAAAAAAAAAACATTCATAATAATAGATGTATGATTCCTTCACATGATAGACTTCCTCTCAACTCTTACACCTGCATTATACAAAACATATAACTTATTGAAATATTCTAATTTAAGTTAGGAATAAAACAAGGATTTCCATTATTACTGCTATTATTTAACATTATACTGGCATTATTAGCCAACTCAGAGAAAGTAGGTATAAGATTTAAGACAGGGAGGTAAAATTAATTAGCTTTGTTAATTTTGGCATGGAAAACATAATAATATAAATGAAAATTTGTTATTAAGAGAATAAATTTAGTGGATTTAAAATTATATTTGAAACAGTTAAATTGAAGTGTATAAATTGAAGCACTTAGTAGACTGTATACAAGCTATAAATCTCATAATAGCAAACAAAAAGTTAAAATACCTTTCAGACATTGTTGTGGGGGGTAATTGGATTGGGGTGGTACTGGGAATTGAACCCAGGGGTGCTCTACCTCCGAGTTACACCCCCAGCCTTTTTTATTTTTTATTTTGAAACAGTGACTTGCTAAATTGCTGAGGCTGGCCTTGAACCTGCAATCCTCTTATCTCAGGCCTTCCAAGTAGTATTACTTCTTTTTTATACATAAATGTTTTGAGCTATGAGTAATTTAACAACAGAAATTATACAGCTAATATTGTATACAAATATTGTAGCTTCAGTCTAAACCTACGAAAATAAGGTACTCTTTGGCTATGATTTGCTTTTTACAGTTGCAGGACATGCCTAAAATTTAATTTTATGTATCGCAATGTGTTTTGGAAGTTTTGAATAATGTTTCTTGTTTTGAAAACCCATTTTGACTTTTATTTCTCACAAACAAGATACTCTTAAATAAATGGAATGATTTATGATCAATACAAGTAATAACGATTGTGTAATTCATTTTACTTCAATTGAAATAGCAAGGCCAGAATAATTTAATTATGTTTTCCACAAGAATAACAAAATATAATCAGTAGCAATACTATAACAGCCTATATTTCAATTTCTTTAACTGAAGTCATTTGTTGCTGTTAGCTTGGTCATATTTCTTGAATTTTACTTTGAAAGTAATATATATTTCTAATATAAAAATCACTATATAATTTAATTATTAATGTCATAGTCTGTCAAGCTCATGCTATCTTAAGAATTGTTGATGATAACAACATCAGATAAGAGCTGTATGCAGTTATGAAAGACCCTAACATAGTTGTATATCTTTTAAGTACAAAGTTTATTCATATTTTTTCTATCATCAGTATTTTTTTAATGGCATAGCACAAAGAACTGTATTATGATAGCAAGACTATGAAAAGGTAAATTTATGAGTAGCTTCTAGGTCTGTTTTAGAATTTATTACCATCTGGTCTCTTTGGAGGCTATTATAATTATTCATGGAAATGTTTTCAACACAGAAAGGCATGGTTTGTACATTGGCAGAAAGTAAAAAATACCAGTGGTTTAAGCCATATGGAGTTTTCTCTGAGTTAGGCAAGGGAAATGAACTGAAGAACTAATTGAGAGTCATCAGTAGTGATGTGGTTTGTCTCAATTTTGTCAGAATCTGTTCATAATGAATAAAATATTGCACAAGAAAAACTGAAGGTATTAGAAATACAACAACTCCATCTGAAGTATTATTTTATCTTCATTTTAACCAGTGAGATGCAAGATGGTCTCAGATAAATTTTGTTGTAAATCTCAGGAACAAAATATATGCCAAGTTTTGAGGACTTTGAAAATGAAAGCATTCATGTTAAAATAATTCTAGATTTCAACATTGACAGGACATTAAATGTATTTGCCTTAAATTATTGCAAATTTATTATTTTAAGTAATTTTGTATGCATCGTGGACTTATTTCTATCCCTGCTAAGAAGCAGAAATAATTCAGAATGTTTCTTAAGCTTATGTTTTTTTTTAAATTGTTAAAGGATAAAAACCAAGTTTTTTTTACTTTTGCATTTTGAGTTAGTTGGAGAGGTCTATAAAAAATGAGATGGCAAATCAAAAAATTGAAATCATCTATTTTTTTCAGCTGTTTTAAAAGAAAAATGCCTGGCGGGCTGGGAATATATAGGAAATTTAAATTTGTGATTGAGAATAAGAAATGCATTTGTGGTTTTAAAAAAGAAATACCAGCATGTCACAGTATTGTACAGTTAACAGGAAAATGTATTACATTAGGGGGTATGTTGTACTTTAGAGAGCTAGTTCAGGGACACAAATGAAGAATATCATGCCATAGAAGGCTTAAGCATTAATAATCCACTCATAGAGGAAGAATTCTGCTGTCTCCCATGTAATATAAAACAGATGTTCCATTCTATTAAAAACCTTCTTACTAAAATGAGTGTTTAGATCACTGGTCAATAGGAGAAACATGAACAATGGCAATTTAATACTTCTGAGGATTTATCCTGTTTGTGAGTTAATATTGGTGGTGGGGAGAGGTAGAGGGCTGCCTGCTAAGTGTCATTGTCATTTTGATATCTTAATTTAGAGAACTGAAAGCCCACCGTAAACTATACTAACTTTTAATTTATTGTGTTTTACAAATTTAATCTATTCTTTCTCAAAAACTGTTATAAAAATATTTAAAAATTGTGAATCCTGACTTAACAAGTTTGAATAGCCAGTTAAGTATCTGAAAGTATAGCTAATTAACTTTAGTTGAATGCTGCAAACATTAAGTAGCTGGCAACTAAAAGTAGACATATGCAGAAAGGGACATGGGGATGTTACCACAGGGTCTTAAGTATCTTTTTTTAAATTGTTTTTCTTTATTTTTGTCTATTTTTCTACTTTAAAATTAAGCTATAAATTCCATACTTTAGAATGATCTTTGTAGTGTACAGTTCTGTTAGTTGTGACAAATGGACACAGTTAGGCAACCATTATCAGAAATAAAATATAAAATCATTCCATCACCCCCAACTTTCCTCGTATTTCCTTACAGTCATCCTCTCCTCCATGTCAATTCTTTAGCAAGCTACTCTGTTTTTGTTGCCTGAGACAGTCTTTCTTTCTTTTTCCCTCCCTTTCTTTCTTTTCCATTTTGTACCTGGAGATTAAACCCAGCAGCATTCTATCTTTGAGCTGTACTCCTAGCCCTTTTAATTTTTTTTTTTTTTTTTTTTTTTTGCGGTACTGGGAATTGAACGCAGGGGCGTTCTACCTCTGTACTACACCCCCGGCCCTATTTTTTATACTTTATTTTGAAACCGGGTCTCACGAAGTTGCGGAGGGCCTCGCTAGGTAGAGAGAGAGAGAGAGAAAGAGAGAGAGAGCGCGCGCTGAGGCTGGCCGTGAACCCGGATCCTCCTGTCTCCGCCTCCCAAAGTACTGGGATTACAAGCATGCGCCACCACGCCTGGCGCCCCTTTTAATTTTTTTATTTTGAAACAGGGTCTTGCTAAGTTGCTGAGGCTGGCCTCAAACATGTGATCCTCCTGTCTCAGCTTCACAAGTACTAGGATTACAGGTGTGTATTGGTACCCGCTTCTTCTTCTTTGAGTTCCCAGGACTGTAAAGTTCTAACTGTTCTCTTTGCTTGGGCCTTTCTCATTTCTCATTTCACACTTTGTGTGTGTGGTACCACGGATTGAACCCAGGGGCATTCTACCTCCAGGCTACACCTCCAGCCCTATTTTTTATTCTTTATTTTGAATCAGGGTCTCACTAAGTTGCGGAGGGCCTAACTGCATAGCTGAGGTTGGCCGTGAACCCGGATCCTCCTGTCTCAGCCTCCCAAGTACTGGGATTACAAGTGTGCGCTACCACTCCTGGCTTCAGGGTCACATATGAAGCTGGTAGACTTGTGACAAGAGGCAACAACTTCTCTCCCTAGAAAAAGAGCAAGCTTACTTACCGCTTGCTATAAAATCAGTGATTTCCCCATGCTCCGTGTTCCTCACTTGCCAACACAAACACACCGCATACATATCATCCATCTGAGCCATATCATGTCACCCCCATAGGACTCAGTGTGTGGGGAACTGGTGCAGATATATTGATGTTTTTGTGCTGTGCCGTAAATAGTAGTCTTTTTTGTTTTCTTTTTTCTTTTTTTTTTTTTTGGAGATACTGGGGATTGAACTCCGGCATCCTACCCCCAAGCTATACCCCCAGCCGTATTTTTTTTGTGTGTGTGTGGTACTGGGGATTGAACCCAGGGGCATTCTGCCTCTGAGCTACACCCCCAGTCCTATTTTTTATTCTTTATTTTGAAACAGGGTCTCACTAAGTTGTGGAGGGCCTCACTAAGTAACTGAAGCTGGCCATGGACCGGATCCTCCAGTCTCAGCCTTCCAAGTACTGGGATTACAAAGCATGTGCCACTACGTCTGGCCAGCCCTATTTCTTATTCCTTATTTTGAAACAAGATTTCACTAAGTTGCAGAGGGCCTCATTAAGTAGCGGAGGCTGGCCTCTGACCTGCAGTCCTCCTGTCTCAGCCTCCCAAGTACTGGGATTACAAGCGTGAGGCACCACACTCAGTTTAGTAGTCTTTTTTTTCTTTGACCTAGGAGTCTCATGGTTTCTGCCTGGGTTCATGAATTAACAACAGGCCTTTTTTGTTATTATTAGCTTTTAGGTGAAATGAAATTCTGTGCCCCAAAGTTTTCTGCTTGTGTGGTTTTTCCTTTTCCAGTGTTTGATAATGAAGATTCTTGTTTTTGGCCATAAAAAACTATGTGTCATTTTCAGACTCAATCATTGGTATTTACAAAGGTTCTACCTGGCAGGCTTCATGGTAGATGGTCGTTCTTCCTGCACCAGACTTGATGCATACCTCATAGTCTCTGAAGGGAGTTGCAGTCAAGGACCCAGCCATGCTCTAACACGTAATGTGCGTTCCTAGTGCAGCCACCTTCATTTGGACATCTCTTAATCTGGAGCCTTTGTCAAGGCCTTCCTCAGGTACCTCTCTCAAGACCTTCTTGAGGGGAGGGTTCCTTAGAGACAATTTTTTTCTACTATGACTCAGTACTCTTCTATTCCTAGTCCTAAGCCTTCCCTCTCTTGCCTTTACCAAGCCTTTAGGACTATAAAACTGCAGGAGCCTTTTGTTGGAGTCCCCTTGGCACTGGTACAAGCCCCACATCTGTGCTGGTCCACTTGATCCCTGACCAGTGTGCCATTCCATGGAGAAAAATGGAAGAGGGGGCTAGTGACACTCTCTCCAGTTTAGCCTTTTTCTTATACTCTCTCACAATAAGTGATTGAAGACTTGACTGTTTCATCTGGGCTAGTTGCCATAATTGGCCATGCAAAATCCTGGCATCTCGGTTCTTTCAAGCTCTCGAGCTCCTGACACACACTCAAATGGGGTCATCCAGTGAGTAGTCTTTGAATCTGACTTCTTCAGGTGATATAAGTGCATCTTTCATCCATTTTGTTGTGTGTCAGTAGTTTGTTGTGATTTTGTTTTACAGCTGAGTACTTTCCCATCATCATGATGTATTGTAGCTTGTATATCCATCTACTCTAGAGGGATATTTTTATTGTTTTCAGTTTGGGTGGTTATTAATAAAGCTGCTATAAACTTTTGTGTATATTTTCTTACATTAACATGAATTTTTAGGGTCAAATGAAAATTTCTGAGATTTGTGTTTCAAATGGTAAGTATGTAATTAGTTCCATAAGAAACTGCCAAACTTTTTTCCAAAGTGGCTGTGCCATTTTACATTGTGCAAACAAAATATGAGGGTTCTAGTGGCTCCACATTGCCTTAGTCCATAGTCTCTTGGTATAACAGAATACCCAATTTAAAAAGAAGAGAGATTTATTTGGCTCATGATTCTGGAGTCTGTGTAGTCCAAGATTGGGTGGCCGCATGTGCTTGGCTCCTGCTGAAGGCCTCATGCTGTTTTAGCTCATGCAGGAAAGCAAAAGGACAAGTAGGCATATGCGAAAGAGATAAAATATGAGTGACAGTCTCTCTTTATACCTCACTGCCATGATAACTAATCCAGGTGCCACCAAAGCGAAACTCACTCATGCAAGAAAGGCAGTAAAGCCTTTCATGAGGGGTCCTCTCCCATGACCCAAACACTTCCCAGTAGGCACCACCTCCTAATACTGCAGTAGTGGCAGACAGATTTCAAAATGAACTTTGGAGTAGAGAGACCATATTGAAACCACAGCACACATTCTTGTCAGCACTTGGTGTTGTCGGTTTTTGTTGTTTTATCAAAAGTAATGGGGAGAGGAATTTGTCATTGTTGTAGTTTCACTTTTCAAATGATATAAACATTTTAGGTGCTTATTTGCTATCTGTATATATGGAGACGTGTCTGTTCAGATCATTTGCCCTTTTACTTAAAATCTTCTTTGTTTTTGCTGAGTTGTGAGAATTCTTTATTCTGCACACAAGTCCTTTTTCAGATATGCGATTTGTAAATATTTTCTTCCAGTTTGAATCTTTTCATTTTTCTAACCGTCTTTCAGTGGGCCCAGATTCTTACCAATTTATCTTTTTTTCATGAAATATGCTTTAGTGTCATAGCTAATAACTCTGCCTAATTCAGTCAGAAAGTTGCTTGTCTGTATTTTCTTCTAGAATTTTTATAGCTTTATCTTTTATGTTTAGGTCTGTGATCCATTTTGAGTTAGTTATTGCATATATAGGGTGAGGTATAGAACAAGTCCCCTCCCTTCTATATTTGCTTTGTCATATGGATATCTAATTGTTTCAGTGCTCTTTCCAAAAGTCTCTTTAAATTTCCATAATTGCCTTCATAGTTTTTTTTTTCTTTTTTGTGGAACTGGGGATTGAACCCATGGGCATTCTTCCTTGGAGCTACACAACCAGCCCTATTTTTTATTATTTATTTATTTATTTTTGTGGAACTGGGAATTAAACCCAGGGGCATTCTACCTCCAAGCTACACCTCCAGCCCTATTTTTATTCTTTATTTTGAAACAGGGTCTCAACTAAGTTGCGGAGGGCCTCATTAAGTAGCTGAGGCTGGCCGTGAACCTGTGATCCTCCTGTCTCAGCCTCCCAAGTACTGGGATTACAAGTGTGCGCCACCATGCCTGTCTTCTTCATAGTGTTTTGAAACTGAGTTGTCTTCTTTCTCCACTATCATGTTGCCCTGGTTACTGCAGCTTGATGTGTTTGTTTTCAGTGGTCTCTAATCATCTTAAATTGAATCTAGAAGTTGAAATTACTACATTTTACAGGTTAAATTTCTTCCATCTGTAGTTGAATTCATGTATAATTGTTCTCTGTTGAATTTTGATGTAATGGATAAGTGTGAAATTATGTTTCCAATATGTAGAGAAAGATGCTGTTAATTTATTGTTGAAGAGAGTTTTGAAATAGTAAGTGAAATAGACAAAGTAAGTATATACATCTCATTTATTGTCACTATTTTCTTCCAAATATTTTTATTTTTATAATTTAATGCATATTGCACAAATCAATGGGTATTGCTGTGACATTTCCATACATGCATATATTGTACTCTGAACATATCCACCCTCCTTTCTACTCTCTCTTGGCCTCCCCTTTTTCTCTTCCCCCGGACCCCCTTCCCTACCCCTCTTGATCCCTCTTCTGCTTTCAGATCATCTTTTTGTTTGTTTCCATATATGAAAGAAAGCACGTAATACTTGTCTTTCTGTGTCTGGCTTATTTGTCTTAACATGATGTCCTCTAGTTCCATCCATTTTTGTGCAAATGGCATGATTACATTCTTTATGGGTGAATAATACTCAATTGTGTGTATACATATATACATACTTACTATACACACACACACACACACACACACACACACACACACACACATTTTCTTTATTCCATTTCTATGTAATGGGCAACTAGGTTGATTCCATATCTTGGCTGTTGTGAATAGTAATAAACAAGAGTAGGCAGGAATCTCTTTTGTACACTGACTTCTTTTCCTTCACATATACCCAGAGTGGTATAACCAGATTATATGGTAGTTCTCTTTTTAGTTTTTTTGAGGAATTTCTGCATTCTACCTCCAAGCTACACCCCCAGCCCTATTTTTTATTTTTTATTTTTTATTTTGAAACAGAGTCTCGCTAAGTTGCAGAGGGCCTCACTAAGTAGCTGAGGCTGGCTGAGAACCTGTGATCTTCCTGTCTCAGCCTCCCAAGTACTAAGGTTACAAGCATGCGCCACCACACCCGTCATTTTTGAGGAATTTCCATGCTGCTTTCCATAGTGGCTGTACTAATTTACAAATATTTTTATTTTTAGTGAGCATTATTTTGTCATGGTGGGCTGTTTAACTTACATAGGTTTTGTCAATAGCAGAAACTAGGACAAAGATTTTAAAACAATGCCTATTTGGGAGACATAGGTAACACTGGCAAGAGTGATTGGAAACGGTACAAGGAAGAAAAGGTAACTAATAAAGACTAATTTCTTAACCAAGCTACCATGATAGGTTGCAGGAGCTTTATCTTGTGGGCAAATTCTGGAAAAAATCAGTGTTAAAATTGGTTTCAGGCCAGGCGTGGTGGCGCACGCTTGTAATCCCAGTACTTTGGGAGGCGGAGACCAGAGGATCCGGGTTCGCGGCCAGCCTCGGCTATCTGGCTCTCTCTTTCTCCCTGTCTCTCTCTCTCTCTCTCTCTCTCTCTCTCTCTCTCCCTCTCTCTCTCTCTCTTTACCTAGTGAGGCCCTCCGCAACTTCGTGAGACCCGGTTTCAAAATAAAAGTATAAAAAATAGGGCCAGGGGCGTAGCGCGGAGGTAGAACGCCCCTGCGTTCAATCCCCGGTATGGCAAAAAAAAAATAATAATAATAAAATAAAATAAAATAAAAAATATTGGTTTCAGGATTAATTCACTTAACATGTGAGAAAATGGGTTTATTTCCTGATTGTGGCCTGCCCCCTAGAGGTCTGCGCTCCTACCTGGTACTGTGGTGGGCAAAGTATCTTTCAATGGTTCAGTGGCAACAGTTCCTTCAGGTGTAAAGATGAAGATGCCGATTGTTTGAAGTAATTTGGAGTAAGGGGAAATGGTTAGGTGTAAAGGATATGGGAAGCTGGGTGTGGTGATCCATACCTGTAATCCCAGTACTTGGGAGGCTGAGGCAGGAGGATCACAGGTTCAAAGCCAGCTTCAGCAACATATAAAGACCCTGCTCAAAAGAAAAATAAAAAGGGCTGGGATGTAGCTTGTAGGTACATTCCCCCTGGGTTCAATCTCCAGTACCAAAAAATTGTGGGAGGGCCACTGACAATGTTTATTTTGTGCACTGTGATTTTTAAGTGATTTTCCTGGGTTATAATAAATAGCTTCAATCGAATCATCTTTACAGTGACTTTTTGTGTGTGTTTGTGGTACTGGGAATTGAACTCAGGGCATTCTACCTCCAAGCTATACCCCCCTGCCCTATTAATTTTTTTTTGTTTTAAAACATCTCCCTACTTGCTGAAGCTGTCCTTAAAACTGGGATCCTCCTGTAGCAGCCTCCCAAGTACTGGAATTACAGGACTGTGCCACCACACCCAGTCCCTATAATGACATTTTCTAAGTAAATTAGATTAAATTTTTTCTACTTATGCTTGTCTCTACTTTTTATTCCTACAGCTAGCTTCTTTAGCTTCTTGCATATGTATGCCTGCTATCATACTATTTAATTATCTACAAGAGCTTACTAACTGCACACTTGGAGATATTATTATATATTCCCTCTTCACATCATTTAAAAATGTTAAATATAAGATGTCTAATGAGCTATATGAAATATTTTAATATCATTAGCATTGGAGAAACATGAATTAATACTACAATGAGATATTGCTACATACATCTAAAATAGCTAAAAAATTAAAACAATAACAAGTGCTGGTGAAAATACAGAATGACCTTATCTTTCATACATTGCTGGCAGGAATGTAAAATGACACAGCTATTCTGGAAAACAGTTTGACATTTCATGTAAAATTAAATACGCATTTTCCATATGACTCAGCAATCATTTCCTGGGTATTTATCATGCAGAAATGGAAATTTATGTTCTTTCAAAAATCTGCTATACAAATGCTTACAGCAGCTTTATTTGTAATTGCCCCAAACTGTAAATAATGCAAATAACCTTCAACAGGTGAATAAACAAATTGCGATCTATCTATACAGTGCTATGCTACTCCGCTTTTTAAAGAAAGTACTGATGCAGGCAACAATTTCCATAGATCTCAAGGCTATCATACCAAGTGGAAAAAAAGCCAATTTCAAATGATTATATACTGTATGATTACGGTTATATAATTTTGGAGTGAAAAAGAGAATCTTGAGAAATAGGCCATTTGTTATGAGAGGTTAGGATGATGGGGGAGGGGCCATGGGTATGAATAGAGGATTTGCAGGAGAGGGCTTCTTGGTGCTGATGGAACAGTTTTGTATCTTAATTGTGGTGATGATTACATGGATTTGTATGGCTGATAAAACTTCATTGAGCAATGCATACACACAAATAAGAGTGCATGTGAAAACTAGTAAGTTTTGAATAGAACGTGTAATTTAGTATTAACTGGACCATTGTCACCTTCCTGGATGTTACAATGGACTCTGGTTATGTAAAGTGTTACCATTAGCAGAAGTTGGGTACAGGCCACACTGGAGCCTTATGCACTATTTTTGCAACTTCTTTTTCTTTTTTTTTGCGGTACCGGGGATGGAACCCAGGGGCGTTCTACCTCTGAGCTATACCCTTGGCCCTATTTTTTAATCCTTTATTTTGAAACCGGGTCTCACGAAGTTGCGGAGGCCTCACTAAGTAGCTGAGGCTGGCCGCGAACCTGGATCCTCCGGTCTCCGCCTCCCAAGTACTGGGACTACAAGTGTGCGCCACCACGCCCAGCTGCAACTTCTTATAAATCTAAAATTAATATTTGGTGATTCAATAAGTCCTATTTATTCATATCTTTTGTCTCATATATAAACTTGTTCTCTCTTTATGACAGAATAATCTCATGATATGTACTTTTTAAAAAGTCCTTTTAAGCCAGGGCTTAAAGACCATGAAACTAATTGCATGGAAATAAATTCCACGTGCTATTTTTCTTTTGTTACTTTTTTAACCTTTTTACAGAATTCCAGAATTATGGATAGAAGCAAAATCAATTTTACTTTCAAAATGATCCACTTATAAACTAAATGAGAGGACACATGATTTCTCCAGAATTTTCTGCTATAAATTGAAATTTTAAGTGCTCACCAAACTAAATGACTTAAACATGCATTCTCCTCTGTGTATACCTTTCTGTTCTCTTCCTTCATATCTCTTTCGTATGTCTCAGTTAAAACACTTTCTTAAGCCAGGCGGAGTGTACTAGTACTTGGGAGGCTGAAACAGGAGGATCTCAGGTTCGAAGCCAGTGCACAGTAACTTAATGAGACCCCATTTCAAAATAAGAAATAAGAGGGATAAAGGTGTAGCTCAGAGGTGGAATGCCCCTACCATTAAAAAAAAAAAAATCAACTAGGTGTGGCGGCTCATGCCTGTAATACCAGTACTTGAGAGTCTGAGACATGATGGTCACAGGTTTGAAGCTAGCCTCAACAACATAGCAAGGCTCTCCCCAACTTAGTGAGACCCTGTTTCAAAATTTTAAAAAGGGCTGGGGCTATAGCTCAGAGGTAGACTGCCCCTGGGTTCAATCCCCAGCGCGCACACACACACACACACACACACACACACACACACACACACAAACCCAAACAAACAAAATAAAACTTTCTCATGGAGATCTCACCTCTGACATATCTTTCCTTCAAATCTGTCTTTGGTGCCATGCCCATAATGTTTCTATACCAAACTGGACACTGGACTCATTTTATAGATGTAAAAAGTAACCAAATAAAGAGCAAGTTAACTTCCCAGCTGAAACTAACTGTAGCTCTGGGTGTAAAACTTCAGAATAAGTCCTAAGTGTACAAATAAATTATTCAAAACATGAGACCACCCAGCCTATCCTACTGATATTTAACAGAGATATATTTGTAACTGGTGGAAGAAGAATCACTCCCTAGGTACAAGATCAATTGCTGTTCATTTTATTCACCTGAAGATAAATCACTTTCACAGATTTTGCAGACTTCTCCTTTTCCTGAAAAAATGATTCATTAAAGTAGCGTCTTCTTTAGTATATCAGTGCTGACTTATCTTCCCTTTCTAATACTTCTGTATTGAAGGAAGCCAGAGGCCAAAAGTAGTCTTGTTTGTGCTACTCTTTATTTCATTGTTATTTTTAAAGCAGCTGATGAAATTTCCTTCTACTCTGAAGGGCCAGTTTATAGTTACATATGAACGAATTTAAATGGTTTGAGTTGATATTAATATATTGCATCTATAAATTATTTTTAGTTTGATAAATATAACATTGATTTATAATAATATTAGGGCTCAACTCTGTTAATCAGAAAAAGTTTCCTTTTGGGGGGGATTGAGGTAGAAGAAAGGTTTAAAATACCAGTTAAAAAAATCAAAGAAACTGTGTTCAGTATTTTATCATGGGTCTCCATTTTGCACTGTTTGTTGTATGAGAAAAACTCAGCCGTTTCCCTATATTCTTATATAAGTTTTAATAGGTTGAGTTGTATGACAGTCTTTGTTTATGTGCCTAGTGACTTTTTATTTTTTAAATATTTTCTAAACCAGGTTTCAGATGATATATTCTGGTTCCTAGTTTGGAAATTCTAAATGTTACTACTCAAAATTATAAGCAAATCAATTTTGTATAAAAATTAAGGCACATTTAGCATTTACTTTGATAAAGAGAATTCTACATGGTTCTGGAAGACCTAGGAGGTATACATTTTAGTGTGTGTGTATATACACATAAATATATGTGCATAAATTGATAGATCAGGGGATCAGAATATAGTCAGGAAATACATAGAAATAGACACGGAAATTCAGTAAGAACATATGTGAAGCTGTCAAGCAGTGGCACAAACCTGAGGAATTCCTGTTTGTAGGAGACTTGGTTTTTTTCTCTCTTAGTCATCTATATAATATGCTGTACATTACCAGTTTTAAATAACTGTGTAATTTTGGAAGATTAAAATTGCCAGCAAATTTATATAGGAGACATTTATTTAAATCAATAATTATTCCCTATTCGTAAAATATATGTATATCAGGAATAGTACAATATGTAGAACATTATAACTTTGTCTCTAAAATAATTTTTTAATGTAATAAACTTCTTCCCTAAGAAATATTTCTTAATAACTCTAAGAATTCTGTTCATTAGACATCTACCGTTATCCTTTATGTCAGAAATTTGGAGTGAATTTTTTTTTTCTTTTGCGGTGCCGGGGATTGAACCCAGGGGCATTCTATCTCCGTGCTACACCCCCGGCCCTATTTTTTATACTTTATTTTGAAACCGGGTCTTACGAAGTTGCGGAGGGCCTCGCTAAGTAGAGAGAGAGATAGAGAGAGAGAGAGGGAGAGAGAGAAAGCTGAGGCTGGCCGCGAACCCGGATCCTCCAGTCTCCGCCTCCCAAAGGACTGGGATTACAAGCGTGCGCCACCACACCCGGCTAGAGTGAATTTTTTATGGCTAGTTTGATTGAAGAGCAATCACTAATTATATTCAATACTAATTACTAATATGTATTCAATAAATTTTTGTATTAATTGTTATACAAGCAATTAAATTGCTGACTTTGTTTAGTCTCTTTTGATGATGCTGTTGAGCATACGTTGCATATGAGAACAGGAGAAAGTTAACACATTCTCTTGAGCATTTGGAATAAGTTCCTGCCAGAGGCAAGATAGTAATTTTTATCTTTTTATCAGGACATCATAGACTTTTTCTCTCATAGATAGATTATTGTGTGTGTGTGTGTGTGTGTGTGTGTGTGTGTGTGTGTTTTACTAGGGATAAAACCCGAGGGCATCTTCCTCTAAGCTACACCCCCAGTCCTATTTAATTTATTAGTATTATTATCATTATATTATTATTACTAGTAGTAGTAGTAGTAGTAGTAGTAGTAGTAGTAGTAGTGGGGATTGAACCCAAAAGCAGACTACCTCTGAACTACATCCCCCCCCAGTCCAATTTTATTTTTATTTTAAACAGGGTCTCACTAAGTTGCTGAGGCTGGCCTTGAACCTGCTATCCTCATGTCTCAGCCTCCCAAGTACTGGGATTACAGGTGTGCGCCACCACACCTGGCTCTTAATTTATTTTTTAATTTTGAAACAGGGTCTCAGTTGCTGAGGCTGGCTTCAAACTTGTGATCCTCCTGTCTCGGCCTCCCAAGTACTGGGATTACAGGCGTGCACTACCACACCTGCCTAATTTTTATTTTGGTCCTTTATTACTATTTTAAAGTCCACTCCAAGCCAGGTGTGGTGGTGCACGCTTGTAATCCCAGTACCTGG
Source organism: Glis glis (assembly GCA_004027185.1). Lineage (NCBI taxonomy): Eukaryota > Metazoa > Chordata > Mammalia > Rodentia > Gliridae > Glis > Glis glis. The sequence goes on from PVJS01009119.1 coordinate 20,271, forward strand.
GAGGCTGAGACAGGAGTATCACAGGTTTGTGGCCAACCTTAGCTACTTAGTGAGGCCCTCCACAACATAGTGAGACCCTGTTTCAAAATAAAGAATAAAAAATAGGGCTGGGGGTGGAGCTCAGAGGTAGAATGCCCCTGGGTTCAATCCCCAGTTCTGCAAAAAAATAAAAAATAAAAAATAAAAGTCCACTCCCCTTTGGATATTCATCAGGGCTTTCCAACTGTGATATAGTATTATTATAACATGATAGTTCTCAGCCCGTTTAATTAAGTAGCTTATAATTAATGCACTTATGTTCACTTATTGCCTGTTTGCAATCAGTTTCAAGTTATACTTCTTACATTTTGGCTTTTTTCCTATGAAAACAATTTCTTAAAACTGGGAAGAGAAAATAAATTATTTTAATAAAAGGTTAAAGGGTTTCATAATTTTTTAAAAAGCAGTCTTAGTTTTGAAATGTTTGGTTTATTTGATTTTGTGTAGTTCCTTATGGATTTTAAAAATGCTTTTTCTGGATGACAGAAAAAAAGTCCTAAAATAGAAATATAGTTCAAAAATGTTCTAAATCCTTCCACATTAAGAAAAAGGGTTTCATTGTCCCCCAAAAGTATCACTTTAAAGCAATTTTTAATGTATGTATTCAACAAATTTGTGTATGAATGTCATACAAGCAACTAAACTGCTGACTTTGGTTAGTCTCTTCACTGATTACTGCTATTGAGCATAAGTTACACATGAGAATAGGAGAAAGTTAACACGTTCTCTTGAGCATATGGAATAAGTTCCTGCCAGAGGCAAGATAGTAATTTTTATCTTTTTATCAGTATAGCAAATGCTGTGCTGTCCTGATATGAATCATATGCACAGCCTCATTGACTCACAGAAGTATTCTTGTGTCTATGTACATTTTTTTGCCAGAAAAATTGCATCTGTCATCCCTACCCAATTCCTGCATAAATAGTAGAAATTTTCCCATAAAGATTTCCTTCAACCTAATATTCTTTGATAATTATCTATGAAGTATGTCCTTAACTAGGGTTTTTTTGTTTGTTTGTTTGTTTGTTTGTTTTGTGGTACCAGGGATTGAACCCAGGGGCATTCTACCTCCAAGCTGAGGCTGGCCACGAACCTGCAATCCTGTCTGAGCCTCCCAGGTACTAGGATTACAAGTGTGCACCACCATGCTCAGCCTTAAATAGGTTTTATTTTATTTTATTTTTTTTGCGGTACCGGGGATTGAACCCAGGGGTGTTCTACCTCCGTGCTACACCCCCGGCCCAATTTTTTATAATTTATTTTGAAACCGGGTCTCACGAAGTTGTGGAGGGCCTCACTAAGTAGAGAGAGAGAGAGAGAGAGAGAGAGATTGAGAGCTGAGGCTGGCCTCGAACCTGGATCCTCCGGTCTCCGCCTCCCAAAGTACTGGGATTACAAGCATGCACCACCACGCCCGGCCTTAAATAAGTTTTAAAATAATTATTTTGAATGAATGTTGATTCTGGGATATTGCTTTAGGAAAAACATAAAACTTCAACTTTTTTTTTTTGCAGTACTGGGGATTGAACCCAGGGGCATTCTACCTCCAAGCTACACCCCCAGCCCTATTTTTATTTTTTATTCTTTATTTTGAAACAGGGTCTCACTAAGTTGTGGAGGGCCTCACTAAGTGGCTGAAGTTGGCCGAGAACCTGTGATCCTCCTGTCTCAGCCTCCCAACTACTGTGATTACAATCGTGCACCACCATGCCTGGCTAAACTTCAACTTTTTATGGTTATCTGAATGAATATATCTATTGGTATAGTCTTAAGGAAAACTTCATAAACATTTTGTATAATGTCATCATGAGTGACCACCAGGTATGATGGAAACTCATGATGTAAAAGGTCTACTCCGTGCTCTCCTACAAAGTAGCTGAGTGATCTTGGTGATTTGACTTCTCTGTTTCATGACCATTTTATTCTGATACCTAAGGTCTACCATTGTTCCAAAATTTCATGGCATCTCCATGTTTTTAGTTATATTGTTAATCATCTGTGTAAAAACCTTTATCCAATTCAAAGAGAAAATTAAATTAGAGTTGCTAGGTATTTTTTTCTTTCATTCAGTTATCCAGTTTGCAGATTATGATTATTGGAGCCATATGCGTTATAATACTTTAAGTCCAAGCAGAAGAGTAATGGATTTGGTTATACTGGTGAATGTTTTTATATTTTTATATACATATCTTGAGTCTGTCACTTGGCCAAGCCTACATGACTGTATATTGTGATAAGGCAAAGTGTTTAAGTCCAGCTTTTCTAATTATATATCTCAGCAGGTCACTTCTTAGAATTGTTAGCAGAGTATGTATAAGTTTTAAAAAACTTCTCTGCCACCTGGAGAAATAATGAAATTACCCAAAGGGATAGAAGAAGAACAGATAATACTTAAAGTATCCACTTAGCCCTGTAGTACTGATATAATGTGTGTAGACTAAGGTTCAGTTTTGTTTTGTTAAAACCATCTTTGGTGTCCTGTTAGTTTCATATGCTTTTTATTGCCTTAATGCTTAGTATGTGTCTAAGCATTAAGGCTTTCTTAATGTTTCTTTCTTCTAGAAAGAAGGCTGTGGTGTCACATGAGTTGAGGAAGATCTACAGACAGAATTTTTAGAAGCTAAACATAAGCCAGGGGTGGTGGCGCATGCTTGTAATCCTAGTACTTGGGAGGCTGACTCCGGAGGATCCCGGTTCGCAGCCAGCCTCAGCTACTTAGTGAAGCCCTCCGCAACTTAGTGAGACCCTGTTTCAAAATAAAGAATAAAAAATAGGGCTGGGGGTGTAGCTCAGAGATAGAATGCCCCTGGGTTCAATCCCCAGTACCGCAAAAAAAAAAAGAAGCTAAATATAAAAACATATTGTTCTTGAAATGAATTTTAAAGTGTTCAGCTTTCTTATGTGGTCCCAGCTACTTGGGAGGCTGAGGCAGGATGATCACTTGAGCTCACGAGTCCAAGACCGCCCTGGACAACATAGCCAGAACTTACCTTTAAGGGAAAAAAAAAAGGCATTTATTTCTTCTCACTTAGGACCATTTACTTTTTTCTATTATAATTTAGTCTAGGCTACTTGGGAGGCTGAGACAGGCTCGTAGGTTTGTAGCCAGCCTCAGCCACTTAGTGAGTACCTCCACAACTGTTTCAAAATAAAGAATAAAAAATAGGGCTGGGGGTGTAGCTTGGAGGTAGAATGCCCCTGGGTTCAATCCCCAGTACCACAAAATTACACTTTTTGTTTAGTTTTATTATTTTTTTCTTTTTTATACTAGGTATTGAATCCTGGGGCATTCTACCTCAGAGCTACACCCACAGTCTTTTTTTATTTTTTAATTTGAAACAGTGTCACTAAGTTCATGAAGGTCTCATTAAGTTGAGGCTGACCTCCAGTTGGTGAGGATCACCAACCAGTGATCTCCCTATCTCAGCCTCCCAAGTATTGGAATTGCAAGCAGGTGCCATCACACCTAGCTTCATTATACTTTAAAATCAGCTTCTCTCAGAATTAATTTGTTGATAAACATTAGGTACTGTTTTTTAATTCCAAATTTTTGGATATAGTGTGACTTATCTATCTTATAACCAAATGAATATATCTGCCAATGAATCCACACTAAGAGTTACAGTTTATATTGTTATCAAGGATGACTCTGTGTATGTGTGTGTGTGTGAATACATTGTACACACACTTTTCAGTTATATATATATATACACACACACACATATTATACATAATAGTTATATAATAGCTATATATATATTACATAATATAGATGTATAACTGAAAAGTTTCACTAAATATGCATGTTGTTTGAACCCACAGCCCACTTTGAGATTTTATTCTTTTCTATTAGATTTTGAAAACAATGGTGATGACTAGTTACAGTTAACAACTTCCACCAGTGAGGCATGTTCTACAGCTTGAAAATAGCTGAGAAAGAGGTTAGTTAGTATAAAAGGAGAGGTCTTCATTCTGTTTATACAAGTAGTCATTATTGGATTATTTTATAATATACCTCTTCCATAGGATGGTTGGTATATTGTTCTAAATAGGTAGTAAAATTTTCCTTTCTTTCATTTTGTACTCAGTGAATCAAAACACTCTTGTCCAAGCTGGGCATAGTGACACATGCCTGTAATCCCAGTACTTGGGAGGCTGAAACAGTAGGATCAGAGGTTTGAGGCCATTCAACAAGACCCTCAGCAACTTGGTGAGACCCTGTTTCAAAATAAAAAGTAAAAAGGGCTGGGGTATAGCTCAGTGGTTGAATGCCCTTGGGTTCAATCCCAAATACATAAAAAAGCACTCCTGTTCAGTGTATCTCTAGAAAGTCTATTCCATCTGCTAGTCTCACATAGTTCTATATGCTAGTCACCTTACATCTAAAGCTTATAATACTTCAATGTAACCTCAGTATTTTCATTATTATCTCCATTTCCAGATGGGAAACTGACTATTGGCACACAGTTCATGGATTTTCATGTTCCTGTATAGTCTGGGTCCTCTACACAAAGGCATTTACAGTGCCAGTGTTTATATAAAGAAGTTCTAGGAAAGTAGAGCTAGTGCCCTGTCCTTCCCTGGAGACATCCCAGGGTAATAAAAATTTAGAACCCTTCTTTTCCCTTCCCCACAGAAGATTTGCTTACATTCTACAGTGATGCGTAATCTTTTTCTTTGGAGCAGAGCAGAGTTGCAACCCAATAGAAAAGCAGAGTTCCTTGATTGTGGGGTTAGTCTCCTGTGTTGCTGTGTACTAGTAACATCCTGCCCTTGCTTCGTTGCCTCATGGGCCTGGAGCTCAGGGAATCATCCTGAAGATAATCACTTTTTTCTGCTGCTTGTGCCATGAGTATTACTAGTCTCTGATCCAGAGTTCATGTGTTGTTCTGTTGGTGGGTGTGGAGAGTGAGTACACACACACACACACACACACACACACACACTGTGGCTGACTCATTTCTTAGCTTTTAAGTATGGTTAAGTATTAATGGCTTCTGGCTTAATGCTGCAATTTGAAACTTACATCTGTTTGTAAATCTGTAGCCTTTTCTCTGCTTCAAACCTTATAAATGGATAAAATAACTAGAAAATGTGCTAATCACCAGTGTTAGGGATAAGCAGATACAATAAACATTTGCGTGTGTGTGTGTGTTTTACTGGGGATTGAACACAGGGGCATTCTACCTCTGAGCTACATCTCCAACCCTATTTTAATTTTTATTTTGAAGCAAGGTCTCACTAAGTTGCGGAGGGCCTCACTAAGTTTCTGAGTTTGGCCACAAACCTGTGATCCTTCTATCTCAGCCTCCCAAGTACTGGGATTACAGGCGTGCACCACCACGCCTGGCTTACAATAAACATTTTATATCACATTTGCATGTTTATGGTTGGTGACCCATGAACAGTCTGAATATTTTTCTCCCCATCCTCATTTGTTAAACTGAAAAAGTGATTGACTGAGACTGGGATATCTAGTGGTGAAATTCTGTTTATATGAATAAAGTCTTGTGTATATGCACATATATATTTAATTGTAATGACCTTGATAAAAATAAACTATTTATTAATAGAATCCATTTAACAATGCCCATAAAACAAATTCTCCTAGACTATTTTAATTTGACATTTTCCTTAATACTTAGGATTGTAATATAAGCGATAAACTGAACTTATTTTACAGTATATTTATAATCAAAAAGTTTGAAAACTCATTCTAAATTTATCTTATAATTGTGACAGATAGAAAATTAAAGCATGTCTTTATAACTGTTATGGAATTGCCTCATGTCCATCAATATTTATTTCAAGTGACAATGCTTATGTGATATTCCAGGTATTATTAATCTTGTGCTTTGAAGAATAACTTATAATGTAAGTTAACTCCGTGGAACATTTAAGGGAATTCCTTAATTTTGCATTAATATATACTTCTAAGACTACCTATAATGCAGAAGAGTTTAACATTATCGGTGTCTAATTCAAAACTATGACCAATTTACTTGAAATTTTATAGTCAGATATGTATAGAATATGTGTCAAGAGGTCTGTGACCAGAACAGCATAACTGATTCTCTTTTGAAAATCTAGAAAATAGTTTATGCAAAAGCATATGGATTACTTTTTTTTTCCTTCTTGATACTGATTGAACCAAGGGGCATTCTCCCTTTAAGCTATACTTATACCCCAGCCCTTTAAAAAAAATTACTTTTTAAACTGGGCATGGAATGCTTACCTGTAATTCCAGTACTTGGGAGGCTGAGACAGGAGATCACAAATTTGAGACCAGACTCAACAATTTAGTGAGTCCCTTAGCAACTTAACGAGACTCTGTTTCAAAATAAAAAGGGCTGGGGGTATAGCTTAGAGGTAGGATGCACCTGGGTTGAATCCCTAGTAACACCAAAAAAAAAAAAAATGAGTTTTTGTTTTGAAACAGGATCTCTCTAAGTTGCTGAGGATTTCACTAAGCTTCTGAGGCTGGCCTTGAACCTGCGATCTTCCTACCTCAGCCTCCCAAGTACTCACAAGATTATAGGTGTGCACCTCTATACCCAGCTGGATTACTTCTTTATGAATATAAATTTATAACTGAAACACTTCCAATACCCACACAAATCTTTTCTCATTGTAGCAGATAAGAAACTGACTAAAATTTCCATCCACAGAACTAGTTCTTTATTCCTATTGACTACAGGAGAAAGACAAAGGTGTTAGTATTTTAAATAAACTATCAACAATGAATACTTATTATATCTCAACAGATCCAGTCATAAATAGAGCCACGTTTTTGAAGTACAGCTGGAACTGTCAAACATAATTGAGAAAAAATTGTATTAACATATATAATTTATAAATATTTACTAGTTCCTAATGATATCCTGAATCGTAGTTATTTCAAATTATATATAATGCCAGAAGAAACTATGTTGATAAAATAAATGATGAGTAGAAACTAACTTGCATAAAATCATGCTGATTGGTATAGAGTTGAAATAATGTTTTCCAGAGCAAGTTGGGTTTTCAACCTTTTCAATTCTTTTTATTTGCTTTTGGTCAGCTGTGTTATTAAGCTTTCTATTTCTGTGTCAAAATTCCTGAGATAATCAACTTAAAAGAAGAAAAGGTTTGTTTTATCTCATGATTTCAGAGATTTCAGTGCATGATCACTTGGCCTTGGGCCTGTGGCAATACTGTATATCATTGTGGGAGCCTGTGGCCAGAAAGCAAAGAGAGAAGGAGAGGAGGGCCAAGGTCTCAATATCCCCTTCACGGTCAAGCTCCTAATGACCTAACTTCCTTCCACCGGGCCCCACCTCCTAAAGGTTCTACCATCTCTCAGAAGTGCCACAGCTGAGGACCAAGCTGTTAACAAATGGGCCTCTGGGAGTTATTTATCCAAACCATAGCATCAGCTTTCTTTCTTGTTTTCTTCAGAATTTAACAACTTATTCATACCCTTAAATTCCTATGTAGCCTCCTATCTCTCTCAGGAAACAACTTTTCAACTTTTCATAGTAAGCAATCATTTGAATCATTAAGAAATATTCTCAAGGGGCAGGGGGTATAGCTTAGTGGGAGAGAACTTACTTGCCTATCAGGTGCAAAGCCCTGGGTTTGTTCCTCAGCCCCCCCCCCCACGCTCTCAGTGTCTTATACATAGTCACACTTAATTACATTCATACTTGTGCTTTCTTTTCACTATCCAGTATCTAAGGAATAGGTATTGACTTTCTTCCCTTTTATATCTGTGGTTCCTTCTTCTGCCTTAATTCTACGCTCAAATCTTATCCTCTCCCTTGTTTTCATTAACTTTGTTATAAATATGTTCCCATACCAGTATAAGATGAGGAGTAATCTCTCCAACATCTACCTTATCTATCCTCTTTCCTTTTTAGTGGAATTTCTTGAAAATGTATCCCACACTTTGTTATCTCTCACCCACTCAACTGGGCTCACCACTGCTCTGCAACCCAGCTGCAGGAATCACCTATGACCTTTCAGTTGCCAAATCCACTGAATGCTTTTCAGTTCTTATCTCATTTGACTTATCTACATCATTCCTCAGTGTTGACCTACCACCACTTTGAAACTTCTATGATTCTTAGCTTTTGTGATACCTTTTTCTTCAAGTTTTCCTCTTTTTTTGGTTCTTCTCTTTCCTTTTTTGTAACTGGCAATTCCTACTCTTACAGTTCTTCCAGTGTTTCTTTCCTTCTTTTTTAAACCTTTACCCAGGGCTTCGTACAGCCTCTTAGCAAATGAATTTCCATGCTCTTTCCAATGACTTCTTGTACTAAGCTGGAATGTCACCATCACTATTCTTGACTTCCTCTTCTTCATCTTCCTGGGAGTCATAGAAAATTTACCCCAGGTATCACCAATTCCCACAAACTTTCCACAGACTTTCTCTGACCTCTTTCCCCCCTGCTCCAATTTAATGACTTCTATATTACAGAACGATTTTTCATTATTGTCCCAACAGCCAGTCAGGTTCTCCTACAGTCTGTCTCTCACAGTCAGTCTGCTGAAAACCATACTAAAAGACAAATATTGTCATATTACTTTTTTGTGTGGTACTGGGGATTGAACCCAGGGGTGTTCTACCTCCAAGCTACACCCCCCAGCCCTATTTTTTATCCTTTATTTTGGAACCGGGTCTCACGAAGTTGCGGAGGGCCTCACTAAGTAGCTGAGGCTGGCAGCGAACCCAGATCCTCCAGTCTCCACCACCCAAGTACTGGGATTACAAGCGTGCGCCTCTACGCCCAGCTGTCATATTACTTTTTAGGATGCTCCAGTGGCTAAAATTAAGTTAGGATAAAAGCACCCTTATCTTTGTTTGTTATGTTTTTACAATTTAGGTAACATTTATATAACATAAAATTAATCACTTTAAAGTATTTACTGTATTCACACTGTTAAGTAAGCATAAACTCTATCTAGTTCCAAGACATTTTCAACACTCCAGAGAGAAACCCCATACCTAATTAAGCAGTCATTTCCTATTCTCTTCTCCCCTCAGTCCTGACAACCACTAGTCAGCTTTCTGTCTGGATTCTTTCACACGGAATGATGTTATTGAAGGCAGATGTGTTGGCACTCACCTATAATTCCAGTACTTAGGAGGCAGAGACAGAAGGCTCACAAGTTCAAGACCAGCCTGAGAGCCAGGCGTGGTGGCGCACGCTTGTAATCCCAGTACTTGGGAGGCTGAGACAGGAGGATCACAGGTTCACGGCCAGCCTCAGCTATTTAGTGAGGCCCTCCTCAACTTAGTGAGACCCTGTTTCAAAATAAGGAATAAAAAATAGGGTTGGGGGTGTAGCTCAGTGGTAGAATGCCCCTGGGTTCAATCCCCAGTACCAAAAAAAAAAAAAAAAAAGACCAGCCTGAGCAATTTAGTGAAACTGTTTCAAAATAAAAATAAATAAGCTGGGCATGGTGTAATCCCAGTACTTGGGAGGCTGAGACAGAAGGATCGTAGGTTTGAAACCAGCCTCAGCAACTTAGTGAGGCCCTCTGTAACTTAGTGACACCCTGTTTCCAAATAAAATATAAAATAGGTTTGGGGAATGTAGCCCAGAAGTAGACAACCCCTGGTTTTTTTGTTTTGTTTTGTTTTGTTTTTTGTTGTTGTTGTTTTTTTTTTTTTTTTTGCGGTACTGGGGATTGAACCCAGGGGCATTCTACCTCCAAGCTACACCCCAGCCCTATTTTTTATTCTTTATTTTGAAACAGGGTCTCACTAAGTTGCAGAGGGCCTAAGTAGCTGAGGCTGGCCATGAACCCAGATCCTCCTGTCTGCACCTCCCAAATACTGGGATTACAAGCGTGCGCCACCACGCTCAGCGAAAAGTTGATTTTTGTTGTTTTGCGGGGTTGTTGCAGTGCTGGGGTTCAGGTCTGAAAGTGAAACTTAATAAAAGCGGTGTTTGCCATAATGTAAATAATGTAAATACTTGGGGTAAAACTGATAAAAGATGTAGAAGTCAATTACTATGAAAACTAAAACATTACGGAATGAAATCAAGTAGACAGATTTCTTAGATATGACGCTAATAGAATGACCTATAACAACTAATTGTATATCAGCAATATATATAGGTTAAAAAAACAAAAAGGAATTTGTGTTCATCTTTAAACTTGATGAGTTTTTTTAACTAAACTCAGTTTTTAATTATAAGAGAAATCAATCTTTAAAAATGACTAACATTTCTGAACGAAAGTTATTTTCTCAACTTCATAGATAGCAATTATTTCTTAGGAAACAGAACTACTCTAAGTAGTTACAACTTTGACCAAATTGTTTCCTTTTTCTTTTTTGATAATGGGGATGGAACCCAGATATGCTTTACCTCTGAACTATACCCCCAACTCTTTATTTTTTATTTTGAAACAGAGTCTCGCTCAGTTGCTGAGGCTAGCCTCAAGCCTGCGATCCTCCTGTCTCAGCCTCCCAAGTACTCAGATTACAGGTGTGCACCACTATGTCCAGCATTTCCTTGTTAAATACATTTGTCTAACTTAATATTTTGAGTTAGCAGGCCGGGCGTGGTGGTGCATGCTTGTAATCCCAGTACTTGGGAGGCTGAGACAGGATCTGGGTTCGCAGCCAACCTCAGCTACTTACTGAGGCCATCCACAACTTAGTGAGACCCTCTTTCAAAATAAAGAATAAAAAAAATAGGGCTGGGAGTGTAGCTTGGAGGTAGAATGCCCCTGGGTTCAATCCCCAGTATCGCAAAAAACAAAAAAAAATTTTTTTTTAGTTAGCCCTTAAATTTGTGCTTGTATTGTCTTTTGAGCCTTTTTGCCTGATTTCTGTAATTTCTTCTAATACACAATTGACCCAACAGATTATAATTGAAGGTGAGTTTGGAATACATGTGATTATAATAGAGATAATTTTCTTATTAGGAATTTTTTATCACCATAATTTTGAGGTAATTTCAAGATATTCTTTTGTAGTGTTTTATTGAGGTATGTTAAGCTATTACTTTCAAGATAGTTTTACTGATTAATACTTTTCGTCACAATATTTCCTTTTCTTATAACACATTATGATGAAAACCAAATTTACAATTAAATAATATAGGTATATGTATACATATGAAAACTACTATACTTTTGGTGTTTTGAGAAGAAAAATTAGCATTAGCCATGTTTACATGTTGGAAACATATTGGAGAAATCAGTCTAAGGCTGGGGGTGATGGGAAGATTAAGGAGTAACTGCTAATGAATAAAAGGGGTTTTTACGGTAACAAAATGTTCTAAAAGTGATTTTGGTATTGGTTACACAGCTATAAATATACCAGAAATAATTTAATCATATATCCTAAATGGATGAATAAAAGACATCAGGATTAGAAAGAAGTAAAACTATTTCTCTTTGCAGATGAAATAATCTTGTATAAATTGAGCGTGGTGGCACATGCCTATAATCCCAGTATTAGGGAGACTGAGGCAGGAGGATCAGAGGTTGGAGACCAGCCTCAACAATTTAGCGAGACTCTCAGCAACCTACTCAAAACAAAAAATTAAAAGGGCTGGGGTGTAGCTTGGAAGTAGAATGCCCTGGGTTCAGTCCCTACTACCACAAAAAATAATAATAATAATCTGTATACAAATAAATCATAGAGTTTCCACTAAAAACTATTAGAAGAAATAAATTCATCAGAATTTCTAGATATAATATCAGGATAGAAAAATCAATTTGATTTCTATACTATCAATGAACAAACCAAAGATGAAATTATGAAACAACTCCATTTAAATAGTCTCAAAAGTAATAAAGTACTTAATAAATTTAACAAAAGACATATAAAACTTACATACTCTAAAAACACTACATTGTTGAAAGAAATTAAAGAAACCTAAATAAATGGAAAAACATCACTTGTTCTTGTTTTGGAAGGTTTAGTATTTTTTATGGCAGTTCTTAGTTCTTTCTCAAATGGTTCTACAATCAATTTCCTTCCTTTGTTCCTTTCTTTCTGTACTGGGACCTGAACCCAGGGTATTCTACCACTAAACTACATACGCAGCCCTTTCTAAAATTCTATATTAAGTCAGGGTCTCGCTAAGTTGTCCATGCTGGCCTTGAACTAGCAGTTCTTTTGCTTCTACCTCCCAAGTACTGGAATTACAGGCATGCATCACCAGGCCTGGTGAAAATGAATGAATTTTGAAAACATTATACCATATGGGCATGGTGGCATATTCCTATAATCCCATACTTTGGAGGCTGAGACAGGAGCACGGCAGGTTCAAGGCCAGTCTGGGCAACTTTTCAAGACCCTATCTCCCCCTCCCCTTCCACACACACAAAAAAAAAAGAAGAGGAAGAAAACATGCCAAATGAAAGAAGCCAGTCACAAAAGTACGTATCTTTTATGATTCTGTGTCTGTAAATGTCCTGATATACATATTTATATATAGAGAAAAAAGATTAGTATTTGTCTATGGCTTGTATGAATGAGGGTTTCAGGGTGTTACAACTAATAACTAATGGTTTCTTTTTGGAGTACTGAAAAAGATTCTAAAATTGATGTGGTATGTCTTTTTTGAACAACTCTGAATGTATTAAACAACATTGAGTTGTATATTTTAAATCAGTAATTGTATGGTATTTAACAAACCTGTTAAAATTTTTAAAAAATGTATGCATTGGTCTGTTTAACTCTTTGGCCATTTTGCCTATATAAGATTTTTTTACCAATATAAATTGGTCATTCGTAAAGTTTTCACCTATTATATCATGCAGATCTTGCAAATATAAAATATCTCATTTGTCAATATTGCTATCAATCTCAAGAAAATAGTCTTTAAGAATTGAGACTCTCACTGTGGTGAATGTGAGTATTACATGATTATAATTTTCAGTTGAAAGCTCAAATTTTATTATTAGCAATAAATCCTCACAGTTTTTTTTAAGTGACAGGCCCACTTTTTTCATTTCAAGAAAATGTCTGCCACATGTCTTAGTCTGAATAACTATCATTTTCTGTCAGTCATTATTTCAAATAAAAATAGTTTTCTATGAAAAAAAGCAGCTAGCTCATGTAGAAAGTACTGCACAAATGCTTTTCCTCTGGAAATTATTGTACCACATTTATAGTTCCCATTTCCTCACACAGAACTTGTATTGTAGGGTCAATATTAAATTTAAAAATCTATGAATTTCGCTATTTCAAAAAATTCTTTTAGTGTTTCTCTTTCTCTCTCTTCTCTCTCTCCTGCTCACTAGTGCCCCCCCACCCCTTTGTACTGGGGATTGAACCCAAGGGCATTCTACCTCTGAGCTACACCTCCAGCCCGTGTGTGTGGTAGTAGGGGTTGAGGCCAGAGGCATTTTACCTGAGCTATTCCCCCAGCCCTTTAAAATTTTTTTTTGGAAATAGGTTCTCACTAAGTTGTTGAGGGTCTCACTAAGTTGCTGAGATTGACCTCAAACCTGGGATCCTCCTGCCTCAGCCTCCCAAGTACTAGAATTATAAATTAGTACTTTAGTACCTTTTTAATACAAGTGCAGGGTTGTGATGAATTCAGTGAGTGCTAGCATAGCTTTATTCTATTTCCTTTATTCTTCCTTAGGTATGAGAAGATATATCCACTATTAATTTGTACTGTGAAAACAAACATCAACACAAGGAAAAAAATGCAAATACCGTCTTAGTATTGTGAAAATAGACTTGACCATGAGGGTTCCTCTGATAAGTTCTCAAGGTGTTTTAGTAGTTAACAGACTCTTCTTTGAGAATCCTTGCTTTCCGATGCTTTTCCTCCATTTCTGATCTTTATCTGGAACCACGAACTCTTATTTTCAGCATTCCAGTAGGTATCTCTGAATATTCATAATTCTGTGTGTTTAAACTCATCCCACCTTTCTCTGCCTTTTCATAACGTGCCCACCCCTCCATTCTTACATCATCTTTCCACATTAATGACATAACTCTCCAGCAGTCACCTAGTTAGAAGCATTATAGTTATATTCACCCTGTACTTTCTCTACCATACATCAGCTCAGGCCCAAGACTCGTCAGTTGTGCCTCCAAAAAGTGTTGATGAATCTGTTTCCTCCTTTCTTGAGATTTCTTAAGGTTGAGATGCTTTCTTAATGCTGTATAGTCTGGCAATTGCTCTTCTTGTGTCATGTCTCGTCCTTCTTTTCTTTTTGTCAATAACTGTGAAATATCTTGTATTTTATCCTATTTGCAAGGTAACAAATTAGCCTGCCAGTTTCATAGGTGCTGACGGAAGACATGAACCTTCTGGGTCAGAGGAGAAGGGATTTATGACTCCCGGGCCAGCAGGCAGCATGAGCTGCATTCTCTGTGGCTCTGTTTGGTTTCACAGTTACCTGGGAGCAATGTGGAGGTGAGCGAAGGTGGAAGGAAGCTGTGCACACAGAGTTTGCATCACAATGAGAACTCCTGAATTTAGCAAATGTCTAGTCTTTTAAAGGATTCTTGGAAACCTGCCCAACATTTACTCTGAGGAAGACAGTATCTTCATCTAGTAAAGCTTTTTGCTACATAAACAACTTAAATTAGTCCAGAATAAAATCTGATACAAATCCCACAGAGATGTGAGAAACTTATGGTGAATTATCTCCCAACATTTTTCTTTAGTTTTCTTTGCATTGTTGCCAAATTATCTTTGTGAAATACAGATTTATTATGTGACTCCTGGATCCTGCTTCTCAGTGTCACGCACCTCTAGTCATTCATAAAATATGGTATTATAGATCCTATGTTTTACTAATTTCCTGAGTAAGCCATGACCATCGTATCCCTCTGTGTATTTGCACATATAAATTTCTCTGTGTATAATTCACCATGGTTTATTTTTCTTGTTCTCAGCCTGGTGAAATCTTCATCTTTCAAGAACCAGCTTATCTGTCATTTTCTCTTTGGACTTTTCATTACTCCCTTAACTCCTCCACTGGATTACTAACTCTGTATGGTTTTATTCAGCTCATTCCCTCACAGATATCTCTTAAATATAATAAGAGTTTAATAGATGTTTATTAGATTAACAAATATCCAATTCCATGGTAGGTGCCCAGTAGTGCTTATTTGATGATGATATTACTGAGGTACTAATTAGATTTTCCGTAAACTTTCTGCATATAAATCTTTTTCCTAAAAGAACTTCATATATTTTATTTATAAAAATAAAAGCCAAATTACCAATTGTTTCTAGTCATCTATTGTTAGATGTAAAAGAAAGATACATTACCTCCCCCATAAATGATATTGCCATTCTGCTTGTTTCCTATATGAAAAGCTATCTTTGTCTATCAGGTTAAAAAAATGGTTTCTCATTGTTTTAATTTGCAGTTCTTCAGTTAATGTGCTAAGAATGAATGTTTATTGCCATTACTGTTCATAGCATTGCCTTGTTATTATTGTTGTTGGTGGTGATGGTTCTGGGGATCGAATCCGGAGGTGTTCTACCTCTAAGCTACACCCCCAGCCCTTTTTATTTTGTATTTTGAAACAGGATCTCACTAAGTTACCCTGTAACTCCCAGAGGCCATGAACTTAGGATCTTCCTGTCTCAGCCTCCCAAGTACCGGGATTACAGGTGTGTGCCACCGCACCTGGCTCCATTAATCTATTTTTTTTAAGTGTACATTTGAAAGAATAGATACAGGCATGCTAAAGTGGGGGCTCTCCAGAGATGTGGATATGCCTGGGTAGTTGTCCTTT
Source organism: Glis glis (assembly GCA_004027185.1). NCBI lineage: Eukaryota > Metazoa > Chordata > Mammalia > Rodentia > Gliridae > Glis > Glis glis. The sequence goes on from PVJS01009119.1 coordinate 36,028, forward strand.
GATTTATCTGGCCTTATAGTCAGCACTCCAGAATATGACAAAGCTATACTTTCTTATTAGAGTCATTTAGGAGGGGCGAAAATAGCACAAGCACCTCAGCAGCACCATTCGAGTGGCAAAGGGAGCTTCTCGAAAGACTGTGCCATCTTCACTTTGAGCAGGAAATAGCATCAACAGTGACATCATTCATACAGATTTGATAGCCAATGAAAATGGCCCTTCCATTTACAAATGCCTGCTGACTCGCTTACTATGTCCATCCTTCTCTATTTTAAACACTTGTATTCTTTACTAACATTGAAAGAGCATATGTATCATTGCCTGTGTTTGTGGGCATGATTCCATCAATCACTACCATCTTGTCAGTACTGGTTGCAGATCTTTTTCTTATTGATTTTTGAGAGTTCTTCATATTATTAAGCACGCTAACTTTCCTCCCCCAAGCCTCCCACTTCTTTTTTTGGTATGATGATCTTAAGTTCTAGTCAAAGCGAACAGTATTTTCCTTTCTAGTGTTTGGTGTTCATACTGTAGTTAGAAAAACTGTTTCTGTCTTAAAATTATTAGAATAAATAGCTGAATTTACTACATTTCTGGATTTTGTTTTTTTATTTGGTTTTGTTTCATTTCATATTTTTGGTTAAAGTATGAAGGGAAAGACTTCTTTTTTCCTCCAAAATGGTGTATCATTTTTATTCTGTATTCTCATAGTAATTGTTTCTGTGTTTGAAATCTTTTTTTCGGTTGATCTCTGTGTTAGTACCAACTTCTTTCATTTCCATTTGCCAAATACTACATTGTAATACCTGGTGGTAAAATCTCCCCCTCATACCCTCATCATTATTACTCATCTTTTCCAGAATGTACTTCCTTATTATCCTTCCAGGTGAACTTAAGAATCATATTGATGTTTTCCAACTATCATATTGGAATTTAAAATGAATCTTATGTGCCCATTATCTAGTTATCTAATTTCAATAATCATAATCAGCTTTTTGCCAAACTTTTCTAGTGCATTTCCCCTATTCCCAAATATCTTATAATTTCATCCATAAATGCTGCAGATTGAGCCAGGCATGGTGGTGCATACCAGTAATCCCAGTACTTGGGAGGCTGAGACAGGAGGATTGCAGGTTCAAGGACAGCCTCAGCAAGTGGTGAGACTCTCATCAACTTAGCAGGCCCGGTTTCAAAATAAGAAATAAAATCAGGCTAGGGGTGTAGCTTGAAGGTAGAATGCCTCTGGGTTCAATACCCAGTACCACAAAAAAAAAAAAAAGAAAGAAAAGCTTCAGATTGCTGCTTTGACACCAAAACCTCCCTCATGATACTATCTTTCATTATTAATTTCTTAATGCTATTTAATATCTAATTAATTTATTTATTTATTTATTTATTTATTTGCGGTACCGGGGATTGAACGCAGGGGTGTTCTACCTCCGCGCTACGCCCCCGGCCCTATTTTTTATGCTTTATTTTGAAACTGGGTCTCACGAAGTTGCGGAGGGCCTCACTAGGGGGGGGAGAGAGAGAGAGAGAGAGAGAGAGAGAGAGAGAGAGAAAGAAAGAAAGAGAGAGAGAGCAAGAGCTGAGGCTGGCCGCGAACCCGGATCCTCCGGTCTCTGCCTCCCAAAGTATTGGGATTACAAGTGTGCGCCACCATTCCCGGCCCTTAATATCTAATTTAGATTCACATATTTATAATTACTTCAAAATGTGCTTTTATGATAGGTTTATTTGAATCTGGATCTAGGGAATTCAAATATCACATTTGAGCCAGGCGTGGTAGCACACACCTGTAATCCTAGTACTTGGGAGGCTGAGACTGGAGGATCACAGGTTGGAGATCAACCTCAGCACTTAGAAAAACTCTCAACAAGCCAGGTATGGTGGTGCACTCCCAGTACTTGGGAGGCTGAGACGGGAGGGTCACAGGTTCAAAGCCAGCCTTTACAACTTAATGAGGTTTTTAGCAACCTAGTGAGACCCTGTTTCCAAATAAGAAATAAAATCGGGCTGGGGTTGTAGGTTGGAGGTAGAATGCCTCTGTGTTCAATCCCTAGTACCAAAAGAAGAAGAAGAAAAAGAAAGACTCTCAACAACCTAGTGAGACCCTGTTTCAAGGGGGTATAGCTCAGAAGTAGAATGCCCTGGGTTCAATCTGTAGTACGATTGTTTTTTTTAAAAAGGCTCAGTGATAATAAAGGGGGGAAGGAGCAGAATAATTTTTTACTAAAAGACCTAAGGTACAGTGTGTGTGTGTGTGTGTGTGTGTGTGTGTGTGTGTGTGTGTGTGTTACTAGGGATTGAACCCAGGGACGTTCTATCTCTGAGCTACACTCCCATCTTTTATTTTTTATTTTGAAGCAGGGTCTTGCTAAATTGCTGAGGCTAGCCTCAAACCTGTGATCCTCCTGCCTCATCGTCCCAAGTACTGAGATTACAGATGTGTGCCACCACACTTGCCTCATTGACCCTTTTTCAAAAAAGAAAACCTAGGTAATTTGTCCACTAGAATACCTTATAGGGCTTATAATGAAGTTTGAAATTTCCCATACTATACTGAAAGTTTTTAGTTTTTCCATATCTTTAGTACATTGTGATTTATGCTTTTACTCTTTTAATATTTTTAGTGCTTTTGTGGATTTTAGGATATTATACAGACCATAATAGTGTTAAAAATGGCAGTGATAGCTGGGTGTGGTGGCACACACTTGTAATCCCAGTACTTTGGGAGGCGGAGACCGGAGGATCCGGGTTCACGGGCAGCCTCAGCTCTCTCTCTCACTCTCTCTCCCTGTCTCTCCCTCTCTCCCTCCCTCCCTCTCTCTCTCTCTCTCTCTCTCTAATTAGTGAGGCCCTCCGCAACTTCTTGAGACCCGGTTTCAAAATAAAGTATAAAAAATAGGGCTGGGGGTGTAGCGTGGAGGTAGAACGCCCCTGGATTCAATCCCCGGTACCACAAAAAAAAAAAATGGCAGTGATACATGTATTTTTCAGTAATGTTAATAGCTAATATTTATTGGAGTATTATTCTTTTTTTTGCGGTACTGGGGATTGAAACCAGGGGCACTCTACCTCCGAGCTATGCCCCCACCCCTATTTTTTATTCTTTATTTTGAAATGGGGTCTCACTAAGTTGAAGAGGGCCTCACTAGGTAGCTGAGGCTGGCCGCGAACCCCGATCATCCGGTCTCAGCCTCCCAAGTACTAGGATTACAAGCATGCACCACCATGCCTGGCTTGGAATATTATTCTATACTTATATAACTAAATGCTCTTTTAGTAGTAGTTATGGATATCATCAAAATAAATTTTTGTTGTCTATTGAGATAATCATATAATTTCTCCTCGTTAATCTGTTAGTAAGTTACAGTGCATCAAATACTTATCATCTCTGTGTCGATGAAAAGTGCTGGAATACATTAGTAAACAAAGCAGACAAAAGTTCTGCCTATCCAAGCGTGGTGACGCATGCTTGTAATTCCAGTACTTGGGAGGCTGAGACAGGAGGATTGGAGGCTCAAGGACAGCCTCAGCAAGTAGTGAGACTCATCAACCTAGCAAGACCCTGTTTCCAAATAAGAAATAAAATCGGGCTGGGGGTATAGCTTAGGTAAAATGCCCCTGGGACCACCAAAAAAAAAAAAAGTTCCTGCCTTCCTGGAGCTCATATTTTAATTGAGCGGGGACGATTATAATGAATGTAATATGGGCTGGGATGTAGCTCAGTGGCAAAGCACTTGCTTGCCTTGCAAGTACACCGCCCTGGGTTCAATTCCCAGTCCAAAAACACACAAAAGAAAGACCCCCCAAAATAATGAGTGTAATACATAAGTAAATTAAAAAAGTAGAAGAGTGTGGCATGGGGAATGTTGGAACAGAAGGAACATTTCAAAGTATTAAACAGATGCATTGAGGAGCCGGGCGTGGTGGCCCACGCTTGTAATCCCAGTACTTGGGAGGCTGAGACTGGAGGATTCGGGTTCACGGGCAGCCTCAGCTACTTAGTGAGGCCCGCCGCAACTTAGTGAGACCCGGTTTCAAAATAAAGGATAAAAAATAGGGCGGGGGTGTAGCTCGGAGGTAGAATGCCCCTGGGTTCAATCCCCGTACCGCAAAAAAAAAAACAACAACAACAAAACAGTTGCATTGAGAAGATGATATTTGAGTAAAGACATTGAAGATGAGTGAGAAACCATGCAGCTCTCTGGGGGAAATCCAGTCCAGTAGAGGGGTCAGTGCCTGCCAAGGGAGAGCATGCTTGGCACCTTCTAAGATCCTACAAGGAGAAGAATAGCAGGAGATGCGGTGAGAGGGGCAATAGGACTGGCTTGAAGCTGTGGCCTCATAGACTCTTAGAAGGAACTTGCCTCTTTTGTGTGTGTGTGGGGGGGGGGTGCTGGGGATTGAACCCAGGGGCATTCTACCTCTGAGCTATACCTCCAGCCCTGTTTTTATTTTTTTATTCTGAAACAGGGTCTCCCTAAGTTGCTAAGAGCCTCACTACGTTGCCGGGACTGGCTTTGAACCTATGATCCTCCTGGCTCAGCCTCCCAAGTACTAGGTTTACAAGCGTGCTCCACCACGCCTGGAACAAACTTGCTTCTTGAATGATAGGGGAGCTTTGCAGGGTTTTGAGAAAAAAAAAGGGCATGTTCCAACCTACACTTCAAAAGGATAATGACAGTTCTATGTGCATGGTGTCAAGGATGAAAGCAAGGAGATTAGAAAACTACTGGAGTTATCTAGACATGTTATGGCAACTTGGGTGGGTGGTAGCAGTGAAATTCATGAAAAGAGATTGAAATCTAGAAATAGTTTGTGCACAGAGCTAATAGGCTTTTCCAGTGACTGGATGTGGAATGTTTATAATACCCCCCAACTGGTCTTGTTGCTATTCCTCTGATCCTGTTATACCTAACAGCAAAAATGATCCCTATTTACATTTGATAATCAGTGGATCTTATTACATTCTGATTAAAACTGATTCTCCTTACCATAGTTACTAAGGGCTGCATAATCTAGTTTTCCCAATTTACTTCCATCCCCCTCAGTGAGCTCCAGCCATGCTGGTTGGTGTTCAGTTATTTTAAGACACCAAAGTCTTTCCTGCCAAGAGATATTGCGCTTGTTCTTCCATTGGCTTGGAAAGCTCTTCAACACCCAAACTTAATCTAATTATTCCATTTGCAATTTATGTCTCCGCTTAAATGATGTTAGGCTTATTTAAAGTAGTTTCCTTCTTTGCCCCCTCCCACCCATTGTCCTCAGCTCTTTATTTTTCCTTCATAGCATTTCTTATAATTATCTTATTTCTCTGGTTTTTTTTGTTTACTTTGTATTTTGTTCTTGTTTTATTTGGAAACTCTATGACAGAAAGACCTTGCCTGACTAGTCAATACAGTCTAATGATAGTTATTGAAATGGTTCCATGGGCCAGGTACTGTTCTGTTATAGGAACACAAACTTGAACAAAATTAATAAACAAATATTTATATATATTATATATCATATATATGTGTATACATATGATATATGTTATATAATATATATCTATATTACATGCTAGAGTAATAGTCTGGGACATTTATGTCATGTGGATTTCAGTTCAGTCTTGTTATTTTGATATCCTCTTTCCTTAATCAGCCATTGGTTATTGTCAGGTATTCATAAGTGATTTCTTTTCTGTCCCCCCACCTGCCAGTGCTAGGGATCGAACCTAGGACCTTCCATGTGCCAGGCAAGCACACCCTACCCTTAAGCCACATCCCCAGCTTACCATAAGTGATTCTTTAATCACAGTAATATTTCTTTATTGAAATCTACTCAGTTACTAACATCTAGACGAAGATTTTTGGAAAATGACTATAATCATACAGTCATATTGTCAGATAACTGTGTCAAAGTAATATCTTTAAAGATGTCTCCCACCCCCACCCTGTTTTTTCCTTGGAGCCATTATCCCAAAGGAAGAGAAAAAAAGAGAGAAATCTATGGTGTGAGTACAGGTTTACTACTGTAACTGTTTAAGAAAGGACCCTGTTACCATGACAACAAATGCATGAACTTCAAGCAGAAAATTTTCAGCATATGTGACTGATAAAATTGTAGAATCCTTATTCTCTCTAGCATAGAATTGTTTTCTATCAAGTTAAAAAATATTATAAAATCCTATTACAATTAATTTAAAAAATAGCTCTATGACAATTTCAACTTGTTTATGATAACTTTACATTATAGCCAAAAGAATACACTTTCATAGATCTGCCATGGAGATGGTTAAGTATTTGATTGGACATTAAAAATTACTTTTCTAATCTGTAGTAGATCTTCGCTAAATAAAATGGCAAATAGTTTAACGTATTGGGAGTTCTTGACAATAGAAACGACCTGCCACTTTATAGATTCCTTTGCCTTAAATGCTTTCTAACTCCAGTAAAGGAAAGCTGTTAAGCTTTAAGTGTTCTGTCATATTTGCAGGCTTTTATAGCAGAAGAGAACAGCAGTCAGCAATGATGATGGAAAACGATGGCAGGTAGACTTAAAACACCATAAAGCACAGACGATTATGTGTAATGCCTTGAATTGAATCCTTTTTGAATGAAATGATCAGCCATATGTGCCACTCTTATGGACCCTGTAAGAAGAGAAGAAATGTGCCCTAATGCTAACTGTGCATGAAATTGCAGTGTTAGGAGATTTTGACCAGATGTTTCAATCTCAACAAATAGCTTGTTATGTGAAAATATCTTTGCCACTTTGATCACATACACCTTGAAGGAAGAGGTAATTTAATAGAGGCTGTCATTGTTCATCATTGTCAATAAACTTTGACTTGACCTTTGCCTTGTGTTTTTGATGTTGCTGCTGATAGGTGTTGATGGGCAGATGTTTACAGCCTTGAGAGATTTTTGCTTTTTATAAAGAATATTGTACAAATAGTAAAGTAGAAGGATATGTCTCAGCTCTTTTCCTGCTCATTGGCTATTAGTTGGGATGCTTCTCTGTGAATTTTATAGAGTTTTGGGCAGATGCATCTGAGTGACATTCTTACTTCAAAAGACCACTGGTTTTTCTCTAAAGGTTTCCTCTTTTCCTCATCTTTCAGTGGCAGTCTTTAGTTTGCCACAATAAATTTCTGTGGTGATTTTTTTTTTCTTGTTTCATATACAAAATAGTCTTCTCTTTATAGCTAAAAGTAATAAATCTCTTAGAACATTGCTGTAATTTCCAGATGTAAACAGTTAAGGACAACGATGACTAGAGAGATAGTTACTTTACAAGGTCGCACTATTAATCCTTTCCAGACCAGCTCTGTATCCTAGGCCTGACCACACTCCTATATGCTTTCCATTACTTGCCTTCATTCTTCATATCTAGAGTAATGATTAGGAGGATACCTTCTAGCCAGGCGTGGTGGCGCATGCCTGTAGTCCCAGTATTTGGGAGGCTGAAACAGAAGGTTGCAGGTTCGAGGTCAGCATGCTTGGTAACTAAGTGAGGCACTGTTTCAAAATAAAAAATAAATGAAGAGCTGGGGGTGTAGTTCAGTGGTAGAACGCTTCCTGGTTCAATCTCCAGTACCACCAAAAACAAAAAACAAAAAAAACCCCAGAGGAATGAAGTACTGGAACATTGCATTTTAAAGTGTTGCTACCTTAGGATGAACCCAGAGAAGCAGTTGATGGTTCAGTCAAAAAGTTGTTTATGTGTGAGCTTTGCTTAAGAGACTTCGGTAACTATTGAAGGACATTTTAGGAAGATCACTCAGAATGCAGTGGACTGGAGGAAAAACAAAATTGACTTAGTGAGACCCTGTTTCAAAATAAAAAATAAAATAGGGCTTGGGGTGTAGAATGACCCTTGGTTCCATCCCCAGCAAAACACACACACACACACACACACACACACACTGGATTATTAATATTTATGAAAATCTTGTGTTGTTTCACCTTGCCTCTGGTGGTACTATTGTAGTCATCCATGAATCAATTCTTTAAACAGTGTGAACATGCTATTTTCCTACATCATTTTTGCTTTCCTCATCACCCATTGCAGTATACTTGTTGCTATTTTCTAATTTGTGCCTTATAGTTTTCCTGAAATGCCTCGTTGGTTTTTTGGTATAAAATTTCCTGTCTTTGGATTATCTTGCAACTATTTTAGTATCTAGGTGTCATTTTTCATCATTTAATTATGAATCGAATGAAAGTAAATGGCATTTTCTTAGAAGTTACAGGCTCGTGTGCTTTGTTTATAGTTATGTTGTCCTAAATGCTATATATTTAGGTGATGAAGAAGAAATTCATCTGGAAGGTGAAGTT
>PVJS01009120.1:0-51196 GCA_004027185.1 Glis glis
CTCTCTCTCTCTCTCTCTCTCTCTCTCTCTCTCTCTCTCTCTCTCTCTATTTAGTGAGGACCTCCGCAACTTCATGAGACCCGGTTTCAAAATAAAGTATAAAAAATAGGGCCGGGGGTGTAGCACAGAGGTAGAATGCCCCTGCGTTCAATCCCCAGTACCGCTAAAAAAAAAAATTGTTTTTCAGAGTGTAGTCTTTCAAATTTACCCTGGGAGCTTCTTATGCCTCTCATATGCTTTAATGTTGCCTGTGTTCAACTTTTTTCCATTTAAAATCTTTAATGGTTTCTGATTCAACTCTTTCAGGATCATCTCCTTTGTTAAGGTACATATTGAATCTGGCTCAAAATCCACTCAATCAGCCAGGCACGGTGGCACAAGCTAGTAATCCCAGTACTTAGAAGGCTGAGACAGGAGGATTGCAGGTTCAAGGCCAGCTTCAGCAACTTACTGAGATCTTCAACAATGTAGCAAAACCTTGTTTCAATACAAAACAAATAAAAAGGGCCAGGGATGTACCTCAACTATCAATCATATTATACCAGAGAAACAAGTTATAATGATTCTGTACACAAATACATATTAAAGTCATTTTATATTTGAATAACTAAACAGATCTTGACTAATTAGTAACTGAATGTTAATTGGCCACCAGCTGGGAATTCGTGTACTGTCATCAGTGTGACCTGGCCAGTCCCCTTGATTGAGACTAATCATTCTATCATTCTGCATCTAAGTATATAAATGTGATAACATTACTAACATCGGTGCTCTGGAATTTAAAATAGAGTCAAATTTGAGTAAAATACAAAGTTAATAGTTATGAGAAATGAATCTTACAGTCTTTCTTCAATGTGTATATTGGAATTTTTAAAATTTCCTATCTCCTTCCTACTATGTCAAGAAAAGCCTGTGTAAAATTTTGTACACTTGCTTATTCTTTTTGAACATTTTTTATCCTGACATTAGAATTTATTTGATCTCTCACAAACATAGGAAGTCTCAAAGCAAAAGAATTGTTGAATGTGAATCTAATTAAAGAACTGGTTTTAAAAATGTTCTATCTGAATTTTAGTGGTACTGCAGAAGGAAGGTTTTGTAAAAAGCTATTTAGTAAGTGTAAATGGTAGAGAATAACCATCAACTAGAGAATTCTTCCATGTGTTTATTGGACCTATTAAACTAATTGTTAAGACGTCATCACTTTTACTTAGGTGTGCTTTTCAATTCTCGATAAATGAATCATGACATGTTACTTTCACATTTGCTTAAGTTATCTACTTTGCTTCCATGTTATTACTTTTAATAAAATTACATTCAATTTAAGATAAAAATATTTTATACAACTTGTTTCTTGTGTGATATCTAGTAAAACATCAAGATTAGCAAATGTACTTTAGGTTTTACATACTTTGTTGACCTTTGCAAAACGAAGCTGCAAAATAAGCCCATAGTATGGGGAAAAGGAAATGTTACTGAGGTTTGTAAATAGAAGACCAGCAGTCTAGTTTGGGCTGTTAGCCACATGAGTTTGTCACAAATAAGACAGTGGTCCTAGTACCCGAAAATAAACTCTGAGGAATCAATTCTTACTAGGAATCAATTCGAGGCTGAATTTCTGAAAGCATAGATTTCCCCCAAGAAATCAAAAGAAGCTTCAAAACAGAGCCTCTATCAAATTCTATTTGAAACTAAACACTAAGTATTTCCTTCAATTCACCTTTATGTTAAGGCAATTGAAATGTGAAGTCCCAGAATTTAAAAAAAATTTTTATCTTAGGACAATTTCTGAATTGGGAATGGGTTTGTAGGCTGTCACACAGAAGAGGTCCTTTGGAGAAGACTTAATTGCCTATAAATTGCTGAAAGTTCTTAGTATGGGCTCTTGGCAGAGTTGACTGGAGCAGCCTTAGAATTTCAGAATGTGGATTCTAAAGTTCATAATCCATTAACGGTAGACACAAACATGGGATATTTAAGCACATAACATTGTTTTGACATGTTAGTTTCATCAGTAAAACCTGGTTATCAAGCATTTTCAAGGCAATTTGTATGAGGCACCTCTCTTACAGTGCCAGTTCTAAAAGCTGAGTGGAACAAATATGCAATCAAACATTATTTATTTAGCTTGAATATATGAATTAGTTCCTGCTGTTTTAACAAGTATCCAACTGGCATTTGTTAGAATTAAATGATGATCTCCAAGTGAGAAATATAGTATGTTGGTAATCATTAGCATTTTATTGACCAATTTGGAATCACTGAATAAAACTGAAATCAAACAAATGGTTGTTTGAATAGTAAATAAGAATGAGAAAAAAGAAAAGTTATTTCCTGTCTGGCACTGTTAATACTTTTCAAATGATTAATGAGGAAATGTTAACAGGAAGTCAAAAAAATAACTCACCTATCAGATTTAGCACTAGCTCCCAAAGGGCACAGATTATAAACTCAGTTATTGAAATTCTAAGAAGCTTCCAATTTATTTTATTTGCAAAACAATATTATTAAAATAAACAGAACTGATATGTGCAATATTTATGATCTTCAACAAATGTTATTTTCAATTTGTTTAAATACCTAATTTTATAAGATTTTGCAAAGTATTTGAGTTTTTGTATTTCTAAAATGTTCAAAATGTTTTACGAATACCTTTCCTCATAATGTTTTCTCTATTTTGGGATACCACAAGGGCATACCATGGTGTCAACAGCATTTTTATATTTCCTTTAACTCAGAGCACTTAGATGGTTTTGAATCCTTGAGGCAAAGTGCAGATTAGAGCATTGATATCTTATAAGATTACATTGAGGCAGGTAAAAGAAGAATAAAGTAAAATAAAAAACAATATGGGAAGGAGGAAAGGTCAGGAATTTAAAGTGAATACTCTGCTTATTGGTAACATTGCATGAGTCCTCTCATTTCCTCCTCCCACTCACCATGGATAAAAAGCAGTACTCTAATTTTAAAAATAAAACAACCTGAAGTCCAGACACCTTAGGTAACTATTTAGATAACTTGCAATTCCAACAGAGGAAGGATTTGAGCAGCACATACTTTTCACTACATCCTGGATGAGCAATGTTTAAAAATTCTAATCACTTTTTAGCAGCTCCCTAAACATTGTTGCAGAAGGTCTTCCAGGCTGACCTCGGTTTATTGGCAGAGTGCTGGGATTATTTGTTGATATCTATTGCATATGTCATAGTGGAGCAATGTGGGATCTGTTTCTAACTATCATGCAAGGCTCACAGCTTTACAATCCTGAAAGACTCTCAGGCCCTGTACCTGAATGCCTTGCAGTTCATGTGAAGTCAGTTTGTGCCTATCTATGTTTTCTGCCTTAGAGAAGGCATAGAAAGTTTAGAAGACTAATGGTGGGACCAGGACTATTACTCTTCTGCTTTATGCAGGGAAATATACCTTAATTCCTCTACTCCCCATGTCTATGAAAAAGAAGACTGGGTTCATGTTTCATTAGCCTGGCATTCACATTATGATACTGGAAGGACTCCACACATTTCCCCCTAAAACTTCTCAACATAAACCACCTGATTGAGCAATTTTGTCTACAAAAATTTTGTCTACTTACATTCCATAGACAAGGTAATGGATTTCTATGGCAGAGACTGATTCTTGACTACCTCAAGATCTGTTTTTCGGTCTTCCCTCAGTACCAGAACCTTGGTTCCATTTGAGATGGCCATGTACTCAGCTAAAAGACCACATTTTCAACCTCTTTTATACCCAATTGACCATCTGATCATATTCATTAAGTATAGTGTTGTTTGGGAATTCTTTGAAATATTTTAAAGGAAGGGATGGTCCCACTATTTCTTCCTTTTCTTTCCATACTGACTAATATATTGATAATCTAGTGACCATAAGAAGCTGATGACAGGGTCATGCACAGATTGTTTTACTTGTGTTTTTTGGATCCAATATTTGACCCCTTTAAAAATTTTTGTTTTCTACTCTGGGAGACTGACCTCTATCAATATCATCATACAGTCTCCCTTGTCTTCTAAGGATTAGATGGATATGACCAATGATAGGTTCTATAAATTATTTGAGGCTGAGAGGAGAGCAAGTTCACAATATTCATTTCTACTCTGTTTGTCTAGGTCACAGGTGGTCAGGGACAGTGCTCTTCTGACAAAGACCTTCATTCTTTTTCTTTTTTTTTTTTTGGTAGTATGTAATATGGATTGAACCCAGAAACATTCTACCTCAGAGCTACACCCCCAGCATTTTTTATTTATTTTTTTAATTTTGAAACAGGGTCTTTCTAAGTTGCCGGGGCTGGCCTTGAACTTGTGATCCTCCTGTCTCAGCTTCCCAAGTACTGAGATTACTGGTGTGCACCACCATGCTGGCTAAAACCTTTATTCTTGTCAAGCTAGAATGAAGCTCTCTTTCATAGTCCTTGTTGAATTTTGTTAACAGCTCTTCCCCCTTTCTCCTAGAAGTAGAAATGGCTGCCTGCTCATGCTGGTCTTTATTAGTTTCAACATCTCTCACTCTATCCATCAGGATTCCAGGAGCAAAGAGATGATATACTTGAATTTAATAATAGGCATATATTTTTTAAAATGAACTCTTTACAAAGACCTGACGAACTGAAGAAACAAAGTTTGTATTTAACCTAGAGAAAGAGAGAGCTTATAGAGAGAGCAGCCTGTGAGGGGCCCATAAAACCCATGGTGACTGAGCAGGGAGGGGACCAAAGGAGTCATCCTTCATCTTTCTCTGTTCCACCCTCCTCTCTGCTGCCATTGTTACCTACTAGATGAAATAAGCAGAAACTAGAAGGTAATAGAAGCCAGAAGTGGAGAGCAAATATAAAAATTGAAAATGAAGGGGCATACAGAGAAAATAGAGCAAGGCTGCCTGCTCATTGTATAAACACTTACCAATTACCTATTTAAGTTTGGCCCTTGTTTCTTTCAAAGGCTTTGATCAATACAGAAATGGGCATCAGAAGTAGACTTTTTAATATGATTCTGTAATTGGGTTTTTATCATATTCCCAAGAAAGAATGTAAGAAGACTCATGTGGTCATAAGGACAAATAGGAATAGTACTTGATTGTGAAGACTGAAGATATAGAGAACTAAAATGCACAACCAAACAATGTCACTTGTGCTAAGGTAGGAGTGATGACTGGGAAAAAACTAGGACCTTGAGAGGTGGTCAATTAGGGATGAAGAGATGAGGTTGAGAATTTGAACTTTCAGATCTGCCTCAACATACCTTCCCATTTCTTTCACATTAGAAAAAAAACACAATTATTTTATATCTCTTTTTTGTGTGGTACTGGGAATTGAACCCAGGGGCACACTACCTCCAAGCTACACCCCCAGCCCTATTTTATTTTTATTTTTGAAACAGGGTCTTGCTAGGTTGATGAGAGTCTTGCTACTTGCTGACGCTGTCCTCAAACCTGTGATCCTCCTGTCTCAGCCTCCCAAGTACTGGGGTTATAGGTACGCACCACCATGTCTGGCTCTACAAAATTATTTTAAATGATGTTATTTGGTGCATCTACATCAGAAGAAGACTTGGATTCTCTTCAGTATCAGTGCTCTACATCCATTTGACTCGATGTCCAAAATAAAAGTTAGATCCAAGCATGATGCAAACAGGTATGTCAGGGTTTCCTCTAAGAGATGATTGCTTCCACACCAAGACAGTTTTCGTTTGTATGAGTTTTTTACCAAAATAATAAGAAATACACTGTTGAGATGGAGTAGGAAAAATGGTGAACTGTAAGAATCTATAGTATTGTAGCAGCTACATGAGAGTGAATTCAAACGGCAATTCTGCTACAACCAAGTAAGGTAGAAAGACTGTGGGAAAAGGCTGGTATGCCGCCCAGCAAGCTGACAACTAGGTGAAAATTCAAAATATTAGTTTCTAGAATAGAAAGAGAATTAATAAAAGCAACAGATGACAGCAGAATCAGGCATGCCGTGGCTCAGTGAGGAAGGGGAAGCTCCCCTCCATCAAGCTGAAAGACATTTTCCTACTGAGTTTAAGAAAAACAGATGCTGCTGCCCAATCAATTCACATTCTGAAAATGAAATAAGCTCAGAAATGGTGAGCTTAACCAATGCAGGAGAAAGTCCTGGCATTCCCAACGGGAGAAAGTTCCAACACTCACCAAGAGAAATAGTTAAAGCAGGAAAGCAGCAACAGCTTAGTCTCTTTATTTGGACTTCCCAAACAAAAGACCAGGGATCCCTTCAGTTAACTTTTGTTTTTCATATTTCACTCTACATTTTTCTTCTTTTTTTGTTCTTGGTATACTTTCTTTTTAAATACCCAAGACCAAACAGACACTTCAGTTTTACTTTTCACTGAGTCAGTTGGTGCCCAGGCCTTGAGTCTGGAGTGAGATGGTAACAGACTGGGGAGAAACTCGAGGTAGTTGGCAAACAAGTCTGAAGAATGGAAAAGAACAAAGGGCACTTTAATTTGAAGTTAGTGATATAATCTCTGGGACAAGGAGCCTGGTTGAAGGGGGGAGTGATAAATCAGGGTCAGGCAGAAAGTTTTGATCCCGCATGTGACCTCCCTCAAGCCCAGAAGGGGGTAGAGGATAGACCAACACATGCATTTCCCCCAGCACAGGACCAAGGCTCTGAATGAGCAAGCCACCCAACCCAGATGGGTCTACAGATCAAGTGTGTGAGAGGGCTGGCCAGCACCTTGGCCAGACTTTCACTCCCACTCCCACACACAATACCAAGCCATTTTGAGGATGAGATCTGCTTTCAAGTAGACACAGCTCCTTTACCAGAGATGACCAGACAATGAGTGGGTGGAGCTCAAGATACAAACTCTCCTGACAAGTTTGGGTTTTTGAAGTCACAGCTGAGAACAAGCAAACAGTGCAATATTTGTTTCAAACAAGTTTATAATACAAGATGGAAAGATCTCCCAAGTTCTAGGATAGGTAGAATTAATATTGTCAAAATGGTCATTTATAAAAAATGATATATATATTAAATACAATTACTCATCAAAATATTAATGGCATTCTTCACAGAACTAGATAAAACAGTCCTAACACTCACATAGAAGACTACAAGTCCTAGAATAGGCAAAGTCATTCTAATCAATAAGAGCAATGCTGGAGGTATCACAATTCCTAATTTCAAATTGTACTACATAGCTCTAATAACAAAAGCTCTATGGTACCAGAATACAAAAACATGTAGATGAGCGGTATAGAATAGTAGACACAGAGACAAACACACACAAATATGGTCATCTGATCCTTGACAAAGGCACCAAGAATATCCATTGTAGAAAACTGTATTTTAAACAAATAATGTTGTTAAAACTGTTGAGATAACCATATGTAGAAGAAGGAAACTAAATTTCTAGCTCTCATTTTTCACAAAAGTCAATTCAAATTGCATCAAATACCCAGGAATTAGACCAAAAACTTTGCAACTGGTAGAAGAAAACCTAGGGTCAACACTCCATCATATAGGCTCAGAAAGCAACTTCCTCAATAAGCCTCCTAAAGCTCAGGAAATAAAACCAAGAATTAATAATTGGGATGGCATCCAATTTAAAAGCTTCTGCAGAGCAAAAGGAACAATTGTGAGTGTAAAGTGAGAGCCTACAGAATTGGAGAAAATCCTTGCCAACTACTCTTCTGAGAGAGGATTAATATCCAGAATATATAAGAACCAAAAAATCTTAACATAAAAATAAGTAACCCAATTAATACATAGACAAAATAACTAAGCAGACATTTCTTAAAAGAAGAAATGCAAATGGCCAACAAATATATATATATATATAGTTTACTGCTTACTAATATATATTTTACATAATGTATATCGTGTTTAACATATATAATGGTATATATATTTATGTATATAATATTTAACAGCCTTATTGATCAAGGAAATGCAAATCAAAGATACGCAGATTTTCTCTCACTCCATTTAGAATGACAATCATCAAAGCTATAAATAATGATGAATTCTAGTGAGGATGCAGGTAAAAAGTAACACATACTGTTGGTGGAATTCTAATTCTAAATTAGTACAACCACTATGGAAATCAGTATGGAGGTACTTCAAATTCTAGGGATGTAATCATAGTATGACCCAGGTATACCATTCCTTGTTACTGATCCAAAAGAATTAGCCTCAGCATACTCTAGTGATATATCTGTTCACAGCAGCACGATTCACAATAGCCAAGTTATGGCACCAGCCTAGTTATCCATCATCAAAGAAATGGACAAAGGAAATATGGCATATATACACAATGGAGGCTTATTCAGCCACAAAGAAGAAGAAAATTATGTCATTTTCCCAAAAAATGGATGGAAATGGAGAACATCATGCTGAGTGAAATACACCTGACTCAGAAAGTCAAGAATCATATGTTTTCTTTCATATATAGAAGCTATAGATTAAAACAAAGGGAAGAAAGGGATTGGGGGAAAATAGAATGGAGACCAGTAGAGTAGAGGAACAGGATCAGGAGGAGGAGGGAGGAAGGAAGAGAAAGGGGATGTACTGGTGAATAAAATTGACCATATTATGTTATGTGCATGTACAAGTATAGCACCACGAATCAAACTATTATGTATAATTATAATGCATCAGTATAAAAAATAAAAGAAAAAAGAAATGCATAGTTGAGATCATAAAAAGGACTCATAAAAGATCTCATAAAAAGGACTACACTGATTGTACTCTACAAGCTAGAAATGACAGTGAATTCTGCTACAATGTATTTAGGTTCCCTATTAGAAAGTATGGGGTTCCAGAGGTGCAGGGTTACTGTGGTGCAAGGAGACCTTAAGAGACATAGTGGGCACAGTTACCATAATTAGCTGGAGGCCTATAGCATTGGTTAATTATTCCCATGCTCCCTGAGAAGGAAATATCTGGGCAGTCTCCTAATATGTTGTTTAAATTATACAAGTGGAGAAATTACAGTTCTGCTGAAAAACAACAACAAAAAAATAAGACTTGAGGTACTGTAGTGGGGTTCTTGGCCTTTTATTACATTCTAAAGCTTAAACTGTCTTGCAGTCTCAGAATGACTTGATTGGCAGGGAGGCCAAATGCCTTTGAAGAAAGACTCTCAAAAAGGTCCCAGGTTTTTTACATTAATTTTTCTCCATGTTCTCAAGAGAGGCTACAGTCCCTTAATAATATGAATGAGAAAAAGAAAATATCCAGATTTTGTGTGTTTATTAAGTTCTGACTCTGAACCATGTGTGATCTTTTGGTCTAATTAGGGACTAATAGAGATCAGGTGAGAGATTAAAGTCTTGATAAACTCACTTACAGTAAATTCATTTGGATTGTTTTTCCTGTTTACTTAGTTCTGAAATAGTTGGAGTAAAAAGTATTCTTAGTAAATAGCAGGTTCTTTCATTGATTCTCTGTCCTGTGGAATGAGGGTTATTATTGTAGAAATGTCCTATATAATTTTCTCTTGTGGTATCCTTCCTGAAGATACTAAATTAAAAGATACTAAATCAAAAGCAATACAACATTCCTAGGAGGTTCTGTAGAGATTAGTTCCCTATCAAGTACATTATAGATATTGCAGTGGATATTTTATCTATTTTTAAAATCCATTTTATCTCTTTTATCGCCATTTAGCTTTCTCATTTGACTACTACAAAAGGTAGAGGAATCTTGTAGAATGATTATGAGTTATAACAACCTCATTTACATCATACAATAATTTTATCTGCTGTTCTGGACATTTTATCTCTGGTGAAGCAAATAAACACATGCCTTGTCCCCTGGAATGCTATTACCCTGGAAAACACTGTCTTTATCCTCTATCCATTTAACATAATCAGAAACAGTCTATCTTCACATTTTAGGGACAAAATCACTATTTGCCATGTTATCTCAGGTCTAGGTCAACTCTCCTGCTCTGTGTAGTAGTCTAGTATGGAGGAAACTTCTTTATTTTGGTGTTCCAAATACCACATGCTGACCCATTGCATTATGATAATTGAAGCAGCTTAGAATGGAGGTTTAAGTCCCATATTCAGTTTGGTTGGACATACACAGTCCTGCAAAATCCATGAAGTTTCTAGGGATCCCTTAAGTGAGGCTTGTATGGGGATATTCCCTTAGAACGAGAGACAGATTGCTATACTTGTTCACTATCCTCCAAAAAGAAGTAGGTATAACCTCTTAGTTATAGAACAAGTAAAAGCCAGGCGTGGTGGCGCACGCTTGTAATCCCAGTACTTTGGGAGGCGGAGACCAGAGGATCTGGGTTCGCGGCCAGCCTCAGCTCTCTCGCTCTCTTTCTTTCCCTCTCTCTCTCTCTCTCTCTCTCTTTCCTTAGTGAGGCCCTCCGCAACTTCGTGAGACCCGGTTTCAAAATAAAGTATAAAAAATAGGGCCGGGGGCGTAGCGCGGAGGTAGAATGCCCCTGCGTTCAATCCCTGGTACCGCAAAAAAAAAAAAAAAAGAACAAGTAAAATATTTGGGCCCATTTTATTAATATATTCATCAGGTAACCTGCAAGGCTGAAGGTTTAAGTGGAGCCCAGAGCAAGAGCAGGATATATAGAGGTTTTAGCTGCAGTACAAATTTTACTGGCATGGGGACCGTAGGACCCAGTAGACACAAATGATTCTAAAAGGTGCAAATGTAAACATGAAAATCACAGAACAGAACTCCTGGTTATTGGATTAAACGCATGCCCTATTCTGCCATCAACCATACTCCACTTGAAAAGCAGCCCCTGGCTTATGTATAACCAAGCCCAGGTAAATTCAGAATGCCTAAACATGGAACATCAAGTGATTTTGTGATCCAAAGTTACCAAAATGGAGTAAAGACAAGAAGAGATGCTGAAGGATAAAAGGGTGAACTGATTATTCTGTTTATTCTTCCAGTTCAATTTTTTACTTTTCTTCTTCCGCTCTGTGACTGGTGAGAGGATAAAAGCCTCACCTGGATTTCTTTGCCCTGTAGCTTCTAGTTGCATTTGGATAATGGTTGCGATGAAATGGAGGTGACAGGAGACTGAGTCCTTAGATGTCCTTTCTGCTAAACTGAGGTATAGCAGTGATGCTGTCACTCTCTCCACAGCCAAAGCTCCTTTTCTCGTGGCCACACTTCGATGTTCCTGGAACAGTGCCTCCCCCTTACCCCTCCAGGCCTAAAGGTGGTGTTTGCTTCTCTTTGATGCTAGTCCATAGGATATTCATCATCCTCTTGCGCTTAACCTCCACATACCTCTATAAATAGCTCAATTCTCATTTATTAACACTTTCAACATGCACTTATTTTTTTCTATAAGAAAAAATAACAGAGCAGAAAAAGAGGACCTGGGAAGATAGATATCAGGCCATATTGTACTGAATATTTTATAACTCTTAGTAAAAGATAAATAAGAAATACCTCTTTTTAAGGACATTGTTGCTCTTGAGTTTTCTATTATAGGCATTGAAACATATTCCTCAATAATATAAATCCTCATGTTGATAATTCTTCTAGAGTTTGTCTAAGCCAGGCATGGTGGCACATGCCTGTCGTCACAATTCTTGGGAGGTTGAGACAGGAGGATCACAGATTTGAGACCAGCCTCAGCAATTTTGCGTGACCCTCAGCAACCTAGCTAGGCCCTGTTTCAAAATAAAAAGTAAAAAGGGCCGGGGGTGTAGCTCAGCGGTAGAATGCCCCTGGATTCAATCCCTAGACCAATAAATAAATAAATTAATTAATAAATACATAAAGTTTTTCTAGAGAGTTTTGATCCTTAATTTTGTACTGGCCTCATCTCAGCCTCCACTTTATCCCATGGTTGTATCCCTTCCTCTGAGTGTCAAAGGACTTGATGCTTTTACCAAACACTTTAGACCTAGAATGTCCGAACATACCATCATTTATCATCCATGTACCATGAATTGTTCCTCAACTAAATGTAGGAAATAGGCTTCAGTTCAGTAGGTAAACAATATATGTTGTTGATAAGAATAGTACTTCAACCATTTATTTTAGGAAGAGTCAAACATCGGAGACTTCTAAGCGCAGAAGACTGTGATAGTTTAAATATGTTCTTTCTAGACACCGCATATCTATCTTATGATGAGCTATTTTTTTTTTCCTGATTCTGCTTAAAAGCAATACGGAAGGATAGCTTTCGCAGATGCTTTAGTAGAGAGGGAAGAAGTGAAATGGCAGTCTCAGGTCCTGTTCCTTTGTTCTCCATGGTCATATTTTGGGTTGAACTTTGGTGTCAAGTCCCAGAGACCTTTGTTTAGCATGTGGCCCAGTCAACATCTGCTCACTCATTCCCAGGGAAAGCTCTTTTTTCCTACCCACAGCTACTCTTCCAATACTTCAGATAATACTGTCAGTCCCTCAGTGAGGAATGATTTTGTCTGCATATATCTGATTTGCTCGTATCTCATGAAATTAGGGGAACTACACGCACAAAGATTTTTCTTATCTTGTGCACTTTTGTTTCCTTAACAGCTGACAAATGCTTGGCTTATACCAGAAAGACATAGAATTAATTGCATACAAATTAGTGACTATATCTTCAAGGTCTTAGTTAATATACATCCCAGTATTTGTCCATGAAATTCTCTCCTGCTATCATTCTCCATCGCCTTTCAACCTGCTGTACCAGATACCTGTTATACTCCTGCTGTGATTCCATACTAATCGGTATATGTTTTCTTGTTTCATTTTTCATGATACCTCATAATTATATATGTCTTTCTCACTCGCCTGAGTAATTACCAAGTTAGAGCAGTGATGCAGCTAAGTGTTTAGACCTCGGGCTCAGCATCGTAGCTTCGTTACTTCAATGCTACTGTATATTGCCTTAGTCAAGTCATTTAACACCTCTAGGATTTAGTTTTCTTCTTTGTAAAATGTATATAATCAATTCATTCACATAGAAAGTATTTATTATGTGCCTAATACATGCTGGGTGCTAATGTAGGTACTGGCAATAGATTTAAGAGAAAGGAAAAGCTGGGCGTGGTGATGCACACCTGTAATCCCAGTACTTGGGAGGTTTGAGAAAGAAGTATCATAGGTTTGAGGCCAGCCTCAGCAACTTAGTGAGAACTTTTTTCAAAATAAAAATAAAATAAAATAGGGCTGGAGTGTAGCTTAGAGGTAGAATGCCCCTAAGTTCAATTCCCAGTACCAAATTAAATAAATAAATAAATAAGTAAATAAATAAATAAATAAATATTTTTTAAAAAGAAAGGAAGGCAGGAAGAAAAAGAAAAAAGGAAAAAAGGAAAGAAAGAAGGAATGAAAGGAAGAAAGAAAGAAAGGGAGAGAGGGACAGAGGGTAGGGGATGGTAGAAGAGGAAAAGGAAGGGTAGAACAAGCCCTTGTTCTCAGGGAGCATACATTCCAAATAAGGATTTATCCATATCTTTAAAACAAACAAAATAATTTCATGTAAATACTCTTAAGATAATAAAGTAAGGGAATAGAACTTAAAAGAGTTGGTGGAAAGTTTTGGCGTTTATTAGAAAAGCTGATCTGAAGATTGAAGAAGTCATTAAAACCAGTAGGTCTGTACAGAAATTTGTTTTTATCTTCTTGGTGTAGGATTGCACTTTCTACCCTCTTTGGAGTAGGCACGGCCTTGTGATTTCCATTAGCCCATGAAAGTTGGACAGAAGGGAGCTGCATGCAAATGTTTTAAAAAGAAGCAGTTCATGATTTCCGCCTTCTTACCCTGTGGGGTTATCATGGAAGCATTTATTGAAGAGGGGCCTCCTTCAGCTTGGGCCTTCATGGTGACCCACAGTGGACATCAGCCTGTGACTTGGGGACTGCTTCTCTTTGGTACAACTTGTCCTTTCCTTACTGATGTGAGCTTATCACAATGCCTGGCACCTAGAAAGCATTTGATAAATTCTTAGTATCATTGTTGCTGTCATCATCATCATTATTGATTTTGTTATGGTATCATTTGTCTTGCCTATGTTAAAACACAGTAGGGAGTAAGTATCTTTCTCTTGAATAAGTATGTGTTTTAAGGCATTGAATTGCAAGTTTTTGGAGCTACCTTCACATATGTGAAAAAGAAAGTCCAAGTAATTCAGATCACCTGTTCGAGGTGACAGAGTGGCAGCATGTAGATAAAAAAAAAGGTCCCCCCAGTGGGAAAAAATGAGATTCATGTGTGAATGATAGTTTTCTATTTATTAGCCATATAAAACTGGATCCTTACACCTTTGAAGTCATTTGGCTTGAAGATCCAATACATCTAATAATGAATGCAGAAAACCTTAAAAATAAAATGTATAAATAAAAGATGTTACCTCCAGTAAAATACTGTTAGGAACTGTAAACTTTGTCAAAATATCAATATAAACTAACAATGATTATTTTTAGGCACAGAAATTGAATTTTGAAAGAAACATGTCACTTAGAACAGAAATGTGAGTTTGGACTGAAATGTTGCTCAGTTTCTCTTAAACCACAGGAAAAAGAAAAAAAAAAACCTTTTTCTGGTAGCAGAAATTGCTAAAAGCACCCGAGTAAATCTGCTTGTTGTGAAACATGTAAGGACAGATCTGGAGGGGTAGGGAAATGCAAAGCACATCAGAGGCGATTTTTCAGTAGATAAAATTAAATCAAAGGAGAAAGCAAGTTTACTGGAACATAAATATAAATGATAAAATGAGAACTACATTTTCTAAAATGAGAAAGTGTTCCTTCAATAAGTATTTTAGTAGTAGATACAAAATAAACTCCATGATTTAAAACTCTATAAATGAAATTCTAAGTATACTATTTCTGTTATATACTAAAAACTAGAGTCTTATGTATATTGTTTTCCCCCCCTCGGAGCTTAATATCTACCACAGTAGCTATAACAACATAATTGAATTTATACTATATGTTAATAATAAAAATAGTACAATCACAATAGTAGCCTTCATAGGCTTGACCTGAAATAATGTGCTCTAACAGGCTTGATTACAAAATATGCAGATGCTTTTTCTACATCATGAAAATGATCAATGCAACTTTCTCTACTCTGAGAACTGAAGAAGAGGAAATTATTCAATAGACCGGGCTGTTGAGTTACATTGTACTTTTAATTTCCCTGTTATTTGACAAGGCATGTTAACCTAGGTAGAACACATTTGTGAAATCTGTAAATGAGAAATTACTTTTTGCTTTGCTTTGAGATTTTCTTGTCTTTATTCAGAGCTCACACTAATGAATATGTGACTCTCAGAATTCTTAACCCAGCAACAAATTTTTCATCAAGTGTTTTCTAGACATAGCATGATTCAGTTTATACTGGTATAAAAATAAAACACATATTACTGGTATTACATACCATCTGTCCTTCTGTATATGGCTTATTTCAGTTAGAATAATGTCCTCCAGGTTGATCCATATTGTTGCAAATATCAGGATTTTATTCTTATTTAAGGTTGAATAATATTCCATCAAATGTATATATCATAGTTCTTTATTCATTTATCTATTGATGGACTATTTAGGTTGCTCCCATGTCTTGGCAGTTGTGAATAGTGCTATTAACATGGCTGTCCAATAATCTCTTGAACATCCTGATTTTTTTTTCTTTGGTCATATGTTCAGTAATATTTTTGCTGGGTCATACGCTACTTCTAATTTTAATTTTTTTAGGAATTTCTGTACTGTTTTGCATGGTGGTTGCACCAATTATGCTCCCATATTCTGTATTAGTGAAAGGATACAAAGTTTCAGTTTTGCAAGATGAACAAGTCCTAGAAATCTACTGAATAGCACATTTAACTGCTCATAGTTAATAATACTCTATTATATAATTAAAATTTTGTGAAGAGAGTATATTTCATGCTAATCATTCATAGCACAAAGTAATAATAATAATAAGTAAGAGTGGGGACGAAGCATTTGGATGGTAAATATATTTATGGTATAGATGGTTGAGGTGGTTTTATAGGTGCGTATTTATTCCAAAATCATAAAGTTGTATACACTAAATATGTACAGCTTTCTTTTGTGTGTCAATCATATCTAAATGAAGTAGTTAAAATGTAAATAAAATAACAAAGCCATATATAAAATACTTAAAATTATTAATACTAAAATATGTATCAATAAAATAAATTAATTTTCATTAATATTCATACTCCTATTTCATTTGGAAAGCAGCTTTTAGATTCAGAAAATTAAATATAATGGTATTTTCAAGGAATATGTCATAAAGAATGATTATTTTTCAATGGGAGATACGTTTGTAGAGTATATCTGATATCAAGACATATATAGTATGTGTATATATGCCTTATATTTTGTGATTTGTGTGCCATATTTGAAACATTAAGAACAAATTTGAACTCATTGCAATAGAAGAAGTATTTTTTTCTTTTGTTCTAGGGTGAACATATACAGCATGTCCTTTTCTTTTGTCTGCACAGGTTGCCTCAAATGGCTTGACACTACTGAGTTGACAGAGGTAGTCAGACTTTCTTGAATTTTTAGAAGTTTTAAAGTGAAAGGATTTTCCACTAACAAATTCCACTAGAATTATCAAATCTTCACTACTGAGGCTCAGTCTTTAAGTAGATGGATGGGCTTTCATTCTTCCTGTCATTTTTAATTGTCATGGGATTACATTTATCCTCCCTAAACCAGTATGAAGTATGCTTTTCTTGATTCAGTTGAAAGGGATGCACCCTAGGAAAGATAAATTATTCCATTATCACTAAAATGTTTATTAAACATCCATATTTTTAGGAGGCAGCACTGAGTATTAGAAATGGGAATTAATTAGGCTTCATTCCTCCCACTTTAGAGGTTACAGATATTCAGACAGCAATGGCATGGAAATTTTAAGGTCATGCATTCAATACAAAGATGCATTCAACAGGGGGATGCAGATAAATATTCTAAGTTTTTACTGTGAACATTTTCACCCATGGGCTAAGTATCTCAGTGAACTTGATGAAAAAGGAGAGAGACCCTTGGGGATGCATATCTTGATTGACAGCCAGCCCACCTATCATGGTAGAAAGACCTCTGCCAAAATCCCATGTTGTGACTGTGTTGTCCAAATGGGAGTGTGATAAAAGGCTAGGCACAATGGAACTTTTTCTAAATCCTTATATCCCTTCTCAGAAATTACTAAAGGGAAAGAACTTCCAGATTGATTCTGACATATATATAAAACTTTATTTACTGGGTAGAAGGGGGCAAATAAGGAATAAAGTAGTTATTTGCAAATATTATAAAGAATCACATAAGAGCTGTGGATACTTTTTATACTGGTAGAGATTTAAACATGCTTGGAGACTTAAATTCATCTTATACGTTAAACATCCCTCATATACCAACATATCAAAACCTCTCTTATATTCCCAATCTCTAAATTGTTACCTGATTGTATTAGTCTTACCACTTCCTTATGTCTGTCAAATTCATCCCTTCTTTTTGGGCCCACCAAATTAATATATGTTGTGAATCTTTTCATTCTGGGTATTTTTAATAAGCTCCTAGTCATTGTTCTTGATCTTCCATCATAGTATTTCACACAACATTACTCTGACTAAAGAACTCACTTCACAAAGAAGTACAAGAGTCTGCCCATGTTCCTGGCATTTACTGGTCTTACCACATTCCCCACCATTTTGAAGCAGCTGGCCCGGTTTTATAATACTGTGATACTGCAACAGCTTGGTGGCATTATCTTGCAGGGCTTGTCTCTAGTAGGCTGCATATACGCTGAATCAGCATTCAATACAGAAAGCTATTTCTCTGGTAGTAAGGACTCAGGCTCTGGAATCAAGAGGATAGATGCCAGTGGCATCATTCACTATCACCTATATCAAATATTATCTTCCCTATTCCTATGACTTTATGCTTTGCTGACCTAGAGGTTTTACTTCCAGAGAAAGAAATGCTTCTATTAAGAGACACCATAATGAACCACTGAACTGAAAGTTAAGACTGCCATCCATCCACTACGGTATCCTCATGCCTTTGAGTAAAGTGGCAAAGGAAAGACTCATAGTTTTGGCTAGGATGATGTATCCTTGCTACCAGGGGGAAAATGGACAGCTACTTCACAATGGAGGTGAGGAAAAGTATGTCTGGAATACAGGAGCCCCTGTAGGGTGTCTTTCAGTGTTACCATGTTCTGTGATTAATGTGGATAAAAAATTAAGCAATTAAATACAGACAAGACTATGAATAGCCCAAATCCTTCAGGACTGAGGGTTTGGGTCATTCTACTAGGTTAAAATGATGAGTGGTTGACATAAACAGGAATACAGAATGGGCAATAAAAGAAGGTAATTGTAAATATCATCTATGACCACATGACTATTTATAGAAGATAGTAATTGTCATAATATTTTCCTTATTTTGAATAAAAACATTAGTATTTATATATTCATGGATTAAACATCTTTGTTTTCTTTCCTCTCATTCCCTTATCATGTAAAATAATATGTATTGACCTTATATTGGTATTTGGGTGTTGTTAATATGACATCATAGTATTTAAGTTATAGAATGTCAGGAGAAGAGTAAACATCCCTCAAGGATGTTACTCACTCCTCTGAAAAAAAGTATTAACGTATTTTCAGTGGTACAC
Organism: Glis glis; assembly: GCA_004027185.1. NCBI lineage: Eukaryota > Metazoa > Chordata > Mammalia > Rodentia > Gliridae > Glis > Glis glis. The sequence continues at coordinate 18,612 of PVJS01009120.1, forward strand.
AGGATAGTTACAGAATGCTATGTGGAAATATAACTGTTGTTTTCTGTACTTAGTGATTAGGTGTAGTTTACGAAGGTGTGTATGGGTTCCATATTGATAAGGGATGAAACTATGATGATTAATTTTATGTGTTACCTTGCCTAGACTAAGGGATGCCAGATAGCTGATAAAACATTTTTTTCTGAGTGTGTCTGTGAGGGTGTTTCCAGAAGATACTCGTGCTTGAATCACTAGACTGAATAATGAAGACCTGCTTTTACCAATGGGTTTGAACATTATCCACTGTATCCAAATGGAACAAAAAACAGAGGAAGGGCAGATTCTCTTTCTTCTTGAGCTTGGATACCCATCATTTCTGGCCCTCGGACATTGGAACTCTTAGTTGTAGGCTTTTATACTTTGGGACTTATATATCCGTGCTCCTGCCCTCCTCCCAACACAATTTTGCCTCATACTTGGAATTAAACTATTAGCTCCCCTGGTTCAGGCATTTGGACTCCTACTGAATTATACAACAGGCTTTCCTAGGTATACAACTTGTAAATGCCATACTGTGAAACTCTTGGATTCTATAATTGTGATAGTCAATCTAGTTTGTCAACTTGACCTGATCATGACACACCCAAGATCATGTGACTTTGGGTGTGTAACAGCAGATTAAACAGAAAGCCCTGCTCTGAATGTAGGCAGCAGGATTCTGATAGGTGCAGGACTTAGATAAAAGAAGGAGAAGCCACATAGAGTGCTGTGCGACTCTTTCTGAAGAAAACACATCTGCTCTCGCCTGAGATCGTCGGCCTCCAGCTCATAGAACTGGAACTTCACCATTTCTCTGAAGAGCTTCTTGATCTTCTGCTCTTGTCTAAGATCATCGGCCTCCAGCCCTTCGAACTGAAACTTAACCATCGTTTCTCCCAAGAGCTTCCTGATCTTCACATCTTGGACTGGGACTGAATTAGTGGTTGCTCCGATCCTAAGACTCCAGCTCTTAGACTGCTTGACCAGCTACTGGTTCCTCTGACTCTCCACATGCAGTCAGAACCTGGGACTACATTGCTTCAAACTGTAACCCCATCTGATAAATCCCTTTTTCAACTATACCTATTCTGTGAATTCTGTTAATCTAGTGAACCCTGTCCAATACAATAATCATTTGAGATAATTCCCATAATAAGACTCCTCTTATATACATGCATATATATCCCACTGGTTTAGTTTTTCTGGAGGACCTAAATAATATTCTCCACATCTATAAATGGTTACCATATATTATTTCTGATTCTCTCTCTTTCTCTCTCTATCCCTCTCTCTCTCTCTGTCTCCCACACACACACACATGCCCATCTCTACTATATCTCTATCTCTTTCTCAAGCTCATCCCTTCTTTGCCTTTTTTAGGATAAATAAATCACCACAGATTATTAATATTTCCACTTTGGATAATTATAATTATTTTTTCTACTTTTATTAGTGCATTGTAATTATATATCATAGTGAGGTTTGAAGTAATGCAAACATGCATGTACGCAACACTTGATGTGTTTTCTTCCTTCCTCATCCCACTCCTTTCCCCACTTCTCCCTCCCTGTACATGATAGTGAGATTGGTAGTTAAACCTCCATATATGGATATAGTATTATCTGAAGTGTTTTTTTCTCAATCCTTTAGACATTTTTCTTTCTCTCTGGTCTCTCTGACTGCCAATCCTTTGCACAATAGATCCAAACTACTGAGTTGATATTAATTATGTTTTAAAATTTTACATGATATTATGCAGTTTTCACTTTAAAAATAAGAACCTTTCATCAACTATGTAATGAAATCATAACTCATCACAATAGCAGATAAATGCCTCCAATCTGCCATTTTTCTCTTCAGCCACCTTTCCCTTATCTCATTCCCACATCGCCATCTCAATCCCAAATTTGATGAAGTTTTTGTGATTTTCCATGCTTATTTGTGTAGGTTTATACAGTTCCTTCTGTTTGGATAATTTCTTTCTTCTCCACCTAAAGAGCCCTGTACTCTGACACCATGCCCGAATGTTATCCCCTTCCTGTGGCTTTCTGGTGTGTTCCAAGGCAGCTGAATACAGTTTTTCCCACCATGTTTTATTTGTCTGATTCTTTGAATATTCTTAGGGCTCTTAAAAGGCAGACCTAGGGTCTTGTTCTTATTTACTCACTTGCCAGTATTGTCAATACTAACCGTCTACTCATTACATGTTGATTTTTATTGTCATAGTTTTTTAAGCACGTAGTTTTATGTTATCCTTTCAATAAGATTGTAAAGTATTCCAGAGGAGATTTTGTTCTCATAAAAAAAGACAAAATAATTGAGTCTTAAAGCCTATAAATATCAGGATTTTAGTTTTGCTTTAAATATTTTTTGTTTTATTGGTAGCTTACTGTCTTTTTAGCATTCTCTCTTTTAATAAACATTACACCTAATTCCATGTATTTTTATGTGTGTGTGTGTGTGCATACATGTGTGTTTATCATCTATCTTCTATCTATCATCTATCTATCATCTATCATCTATGTATGTATGTATGTATATATGTATGTATGTATGTATCTATCATCTCCCCCTGTGGGGTTCAAGACATCATCATTCCTTTGTATAATGACTTTCTTTTAACATTAATTAAGGAACACAATATAAGCCAAAAAATATCCATAACCTTTATTTCTTCATTTTGTGTCTAACCTCATCATGACATGAACTAAGGCTTGACAAATGATCCAAACAAAGTATCATACATTTTAGATAGGCTTGTTAGGATAATGATTTATGAAATAAGTTTTGGGGTCAACTACTATGAACTGAGCATTCCAAAAGCATTACTAAAATGTCCTAGTAGATAATGTTCTTTGTGAGACAAGGTAACCATAATTTTTTTTGATAATGCCTATGTCAGTGTTTTTATTTTTCTTCTATGCAAAAGATAGAAGCTTAATATAAATGCAAACTTGTCATTAATAGAACCAAATGCAAGAGAAGTAGTGTTGGCCCAAAATTCCTTTAAAAAATAAACTAGATTTAGTTTTTATCCTACATGGGGGGAGGGGTGGAGAACAGCATTAGCCAAAAACACGAACTCATTTTTCATTCCAGAATGAAAGGAATAACTTTCAGGCATTTTTAAGACTCTCTAAAAGAAACACAAATTACTTGATAAATGCTTTTATAGGGAAAATGCTGTTTTCATACATACAACAAAGCAGTTCCCACACTTTTCAGTAGGGCGTATTGCTTCAATTGCTCCTATACTGGCTGATCTGGCTCTGTCCTAGTTCATTCATTCAGTTGCCCGATCCATGTTTGTGTGCATAGCTTTGCATGTATAAGCAGATGTGTGGAATCTGTAATTGACCTTCCACTGACAACTCTATGTATAAATGTCTCTTCTTAACTGAACATTTAGTGCAAAGTTTGGTAAATAGTGCAAGATTCAGAAGGGAAGACATAAATCAAAACTAAAATCATGATTTCAACACCTCGAACTCCTGATGTATATTTTCTTTCATTCTTGGGGTTTATTGAAATGGTTAAAGAGAATCAAACTATTTAAAATGCATGTCTCTAAAATCTAGCTGGGATGCAACCACAGTTGAATAAAAGGCTATTAAAATGATGAAATGATTATATTGTATCCAAGGATAAAAGACATTGTAAATATTTAGTCTTTAACAGTCACAAACTACTTAAAGGAATGAATATAGTATTTTCACTGGTTTATAGTTCTAATAGCCTCCAGGAAATGTCAAACTCAAATGCTGTCCCAGAACACAAGATTTAGCTTTTGGATTTTTAATTTAGCTAAAAGATGTATAAAAGCACACAGTCATTCAGATCCCTATTGGCTCCACATCTGTGTAGGATTATATGCAAACAGTATTTGAGCTAGCATTGGCAGTCACATAGGCTCACTAACTTGAATGTAATTAATTGTATTTTTTTTTTGATTGAGGAAAAAAGAATGAAAGAAAGAAATTTGGAGAAGCACTGTTTTCAGTAATCATCTTATAATATGAGGTAAGGCTCAAAGTTGCCAAAATGGAATCTGGAAATAAAGATCTATCAGTCCTGTTTCTAAAGTAAATCATAATTGTTCTGAAAATGAATAATGCTGGGTGACAGCCAAAGTTCCTTTGATAAAATAGTACTTAGTCTGATTCCACAATTGAGTAGACAGGAAATGGCTCACCTTTTGGTAATGAATTAACTCTTTAATACAGGGCTATAGTAATTGCAAAAAAATAAGCCACAAAAATGGCTTTGATGTCAGGATACTAATTTGAGTTTGGAGGGAGTAGCAGACAATTGCTCTTTTCTATCACCATCTCCTGTTCTTCTTACTTTTACTTTTTTCTTATCTGAAGATTTTGGTGGACAATGTACCTATTGCTCAAGGCCCTTCTTAACAATTCTCTTAGTGATTTGGCTACCACAAAGCAAAAGTTTCTGAGCAGTAACATGATAGTGCTTTAGTGACTTTTTGGCTTGCAAAATTACACAAGTATATTAAGTACTTTGAATCAAGGTGGGTCACAAGCAGAGGAAATTCCTATAATTTCCTAAAAGTAGCAATTACAATATTATAAATTCCTAAAGTTAGTAATTAAAATTATAATAAGATCTTGAGATTTCTTAATTCCTGGAGTGCAAAAACTATTAAGCTGGGCCTGTGGCATAATAAAGTGTGTTTAAATGCTTCTTTTACACACATGTCCCTGAATTCCACACCACACTTCCTATAAGCTATGTTGCCAAGTCCAGGCTCTTCCTTCCCATGGGTATAACTTAAATGCATCAAAAAAATGATTTGATCTGCAGAGTGCATATCATTTTAAACTGGAGCAAAGAATAGTCTTGGAGACAGCACAGAATGTGGTTATAGTAGTCCAAGTTAAAAATGACCAGATCATCAACAAGGGATTTGGCTGCTAGACTAGTGTGGTTATTAATGGACAAATGCTCTTTCCTCAACCAAGGAACTGCTTCTACTCCTGTGGTTATGGGAATAGGAAATGGAAGGAGACAACACTTTACTGGCAGACACATTACTGACCTTGCAGAGGCAGCAAGAATAATGATCAGGGAAGCTTCAGAGAAGAGAGTCATGCCAAGCAGAATAATTGTTGCAGGAAGTGCAGGATTCTTTGCACATCATGGTGACTGGGTTGGATGGATTGACACAATGGAATATTGAATCAAATCATTCTAGAACATTGAAATCAATGGGTAGGAAGCAAGGCATCCTGATTCCTGCCCATTGACGTGCCATGGATATTCAAAGGAACCAACCTCTCACTTCCCTTATGACACATATATTCAGTACATGTTAACCATATATCTGGGATGATCTTGAGGATCTTGAATTCAGATATTCATTTCTTAATAGAATGCAAGTATTGATTTCTGGCTTTCATAAGATAGCTATCAAAATAACAGAGAATGAAGTTTTTAGACCAGTACAACTCTCTAAGACAGTTTTTAAAATAAGCAAAATGGCTAGGATATTTTTTGAAATTTATTTGTTTTAATTGACAGATAAAATTGTATGTATTTATTGTATATGACATGCTTTTAATTAAAATTATTGAACATTTATTACTTGGACTAATGTTTTGAAGTACATACATTGTAGAATGGTTAAGTCTAGTTAATTACGACATATATATGCTATACATATACATATTACATATATACATATATGTAATATATTACATATATATGTATATACTACATACATGTATGTAATATATATTACATACATATGCAATATATTACATATATACACATATATACATATATATAATATATGTATATGTATATTACCTGACGTCATTATCATTTTTGTGGTGAAAACACCTAATATTTATTCCCTTAGCATTTTTCAAGAATATATTTTCATTGACTAAAGTTACCATCCTTTCCAATAGATTTTCCTACTTATTTCTCCTATGTAAATATTCTTTTGTATTTATACTTGACTAATCAAACTCTTCCAAGTCCACAACTGGCCCCGATAGCCTCTGGTAATCACCATTCCACTCTCTCTCTCTATGAGATGAACTTTTGAAGATTCCACATCTGAGGAAGATCATGATGTGTTTGTCTTCCCATGCCTGGCTTATCTTGCTTAACATAACGACCTCTAGTTCCATCTATGTTGTCATAAATGACAGTAGATATTTCCTTTAATAACTAAATAATTGTCTTAGCATTTTCACTGCTATAATCTAGAAAAAACTGATCATACGACATAGAGGAAGAAAGATTTATTTGCTCATGGTTTCCTTGGAAGTTCTGGGTTCAGTCCATGTAAGGCCAGAGTCTGGATCTCAGGGTATGGTGGTGGGAAGCAGAAAGAGGGAGAGCATATGGGCTCTGCTCCTTGAATCATGGAGGCTAGGCCAGAAGCAAGAGAGACAGCGAGACAGCGGGGGAAGGAGGAACCAATATATAATCCCCAAGGCCACAGTCCCAGGGACCCCTCCTTAGCAACCAAGCCCTAATTCCAACATCACTACCTTGTTTCTGTGAGGCTATTCGAAATCCAAACCATTACAACAGTACTTCATTGTGTATGTGTACCATATTTTCTTTATCTGTCAATCCATTGATGGATATTTAGTTTGATTCTATATCTCGGTGCTTGTGAATAACACTTTAACATAATAATGTCAGTAAACATAGGATACAAATGTTTCTTCAACACACTGATTTCATTTCCCTTGGATATATACCCAGTACTGAGATTGTTGAATCATAGAGTAGTTTTATTTTTAATAGTTTAAAGAACTTCAATATTGATTTTCATAAAGATTATATTACATTACATTCCCACCAACAGTGTGTAAGAGTTCGCTTTTCTTTAAATCCTTACCTATACTTATCGACTTTTCTATTTTTGATAATAGCCATTCCAACAGAAAAGAGGTCCTATCTTATGGTGGGTTTGATTCGCATTTCCCTCATGATTAGTGATGTTGAACATATTTTCATGTATCTTTTGGTCATCTGTACATCTTGATTTGAGAAATTTTAATTTATGAATTTGGCTTTTTTATTTGTACTGGAGATTGAATCAGAGGCATTCTACCTCTGAACTATACCCGCAGTTCTTTTTACTTTTTGTATTTTGAAATAGTCTCGCTAAATTGCTGAGGCTATCCTTGAACCCATGATTCTCTGTCTCAGCCTCCCAAATACTGGGATTACATGCATGTGCCAGCACACCTGGCTTGCTCATTTTTAAATTGGGTTGTTTTTTGGTTGTTGAGTTATTTGGCTTCCATATTTGGATAATTTTTTAAAATTAGCAAATATTTTTGGTTAGAAAGAAACTAATATTAAATGCATGTTTTCAGATTTGATTTTTTTCTTATTTCATGTCTCAAAATTTTTTGCTTATAGTGGTAATAAAATATTTATAAAATCATGTTTGGAAACTAAGTCAATACAATAGAATGCACAAAATAGATAATGGAGAAATAAATAATGACAGAACATAAATAAATAAAATTAAATAAGATAGCAAACTATATTACTGTAGGCTAAATAATATCTAGAAATGGCCCTTCCTTATGAGCAGATGTTCTGTTTAGTTTATTTCCTCCTCTCTCTTTTACTATGACTTAGGGAATCTAGAGAATAGCTTAGGTTGGGAAGGAATACATAATTTAAAGAGTCAGGCAGAGAGACAAGTATTCACCTGTGCTACTTTGAACTTAAAAGATAAGCAGAGTTTCTGAATCAAGATGACTTTTATAGAACTATATATTTGAGATGATCAAAATTTATCCATTAATGATGTATTCTTCCACTTGCGATACATTATTAAATTTTAGGGGAGGAATTTACCAAAGCTTTTGAAATCATCAAGAGATTACTTACTTAAATGAAACTGTTCCTAGAAAGGGTCATAGCAATATCAGCAAGTACTTGGGCAGTTTTTCTTTGCAATAATGTTAGAAAACCTTACCTGCTGATAAGGGAAAATAAGAGAGTCATCTAATGAGTTATGGGAAAAGAAAATAAAGTACCTAATTTTGGAAACATGCAAGTAGGAAACATTTAAAGTGCACTTTCCCTGGATCTATGCCTTTTCTTTGTTTGTCCCACTCTACACACTAAGGGGTCCAATTCTAACTACTCTTCCCTGATAATACCATTGGCAGTCAGCTGAACGTCTGCAAAGAGAAGGTCACAGTCACAGCTGGAATTTTTCTGTATTGAGAAAGCAGACACCAACATGTGGCACTCCATCAGAAAAGATGTGATTTCCTAACTAAGGCAGAATACACAAGAAGAAGTTTTTGGAATTTTTCCTTCTGCCATAGAACCTGGTGAATGGTTTTGGTTTTTCTAAAAAGATCACTTGAAATTTAGCAGCTAGCAGTCTGTGCCAACTCTTCCAATTTTCCTTTCAATTTTGCATTTTGTTGGATGCTTCCCTCAAGTCTTATGGTGCAGTTCAGTCATTAATTAGAGCTAGAGGGTTTATTATTTATTTTGACAGTCACCAGCCTATTTTGTCAAACAGCACACATTACTGCTCCATCTGACAGGTGTTACACTTACAATCCCTCAGTTTTTTGTTCCTCCTTTGTGCGCAGCTTCTGTATCTCTGCCTTGTTTTCATTCTCAATGGAAGCACAGTACATTTTCTGCGAGATAAAAGCTTTGTTTGCTTGCTACTTTTTCAGTGTCAGATTAAGCAGCCACTGGTCAAAAATGTTTTTCTGATTTAATCTAAATGTTAGTGAACCAATGGGAGATAAATGGGTGATAAAATAGAAGAACAAAGGACAGGATAAATGGATGCAATAAACATGGAGTTAAGAAAGCACCGCCATTCCACCCATGCTATGCATATTGCATAGGATACCAAAGCTGCACTGAGAGTTTTGTCTCTAAAGTGCTCTAAGTTTCATTGTGTGAGGCTGGGGTAGAAGAAGGCTGCTTATGAATTCCCAACTCTGGTGAGAAAAAAAATGCAGAGGGTTATGATGCTATAGAAGAGAGTACTGAGCTTTAAAGATAAATAGTAACATACATAAAAGAAGAGATCACAGTAAGAGCTTTCTGTGAGGACATGAATATAGGAGGAACGGTGAATTTGATTGTGTATATGTAACTTATGACATATCATGCAACATTTGGGTATTAATGGTTTTCTGTTGTTCATGTCACATCACTGTTATCTGTTTAATTCTAACTTCCTTTTTTGTCCAAGTTTTACCTCCCGTGGAAGATTTCTCTATCACTCTATGTAAATACTTCTCTAGTGCCTCTTTGTTAGTTCTCCATCTTTAAGCTCTGTTTTATGTTTCTTAGTAGAATGTTTCATTACCTGTCAGTAAAGAAAAACAAATATTTGCTAATTAATTTTGTTGGTCCTTTCTTTTCTCTGTACTGTGTAACACATGAACTTAACACTTAATGGTTCATTTGTCATGATTCTGTGGTTCAGGAATTTTAGCTGGGCCCACAAGGGATAGATCTCTGCTCTGTGTAGTGTCAGCGAGGCTCATTCATTTCAGACAGTAACTGGGCAGAGGATCAAAGACAGCAGCTCCACTCACATGTCAGGGACCTTAGGGCTTGGCAGCTGGCTGGGGTCCCTCCACCTTCATGACCTATTTCTCCAGATGGATAACTTGGTTTTCCTTGTCAGGAGCCACAGGATAGCAAAAGAATGAAATCAGCAGCTGCCATGTCTTTTAAAGTCAAGGAGGCCCTGAACTAGCATGGCAGCATTTCCATAACATTCTATTGGTTAAATCAAGTTTAAAATCAACCCAGATTCAGAGAGGAGGAATTAACTCCACTTTGCCCCATGAGAAGTAGCACACACCTAGTTATGATTTGAGTCTAGAATGTCACCCCAAAGCCTCATGTGTTGAAGGCATAGTTTCTCACGCAGCAAGATTCAGAAGTGGGGCATGGCTGCAAGAGGTGAGGGACTGTGATGTGGTCTTGGGGACAACATCTGTCCCTGGCTGTTTCCCCACTCTCTCTGCTTCTGTAGTCATGAGTTGAGGATTTTGCCTCCACCGTGCCATGCTGCTGTCATGATGTCTATGTCTTGTAGCCGGCCAACTATGGATTGGACCTCTAAAACATCTGAAACCATGAGACAAATAAACTTTTCCCCTTGTAAGTTGTTCTTGTCGGGTTATTTTGATCAGAGCAATAGAAAATGTAACTAAAGCATACAGAAGGGCAAGACAGGAATTTTTACAGCCATCTTGGCTAATTATTCATCATACTTTCTAGAATTCAAACTTCTCGAGGGCATTATCCAGTTGTATGGAATTAAGAGTACAGTTGCTAATTTACTTGTTCATTGTTATGGTTTGGATTTAGAATGTCCCCCTAGACATCATAGAGACAAGGTCGCCATCCTGAAGGTAGGGCTTGGTTGCTGAGGAGGGCTTCTGGGGGTGTGACCTTGGGGATTATATATGGTCCTTCTTCCTCTTGTTCTATCTCTCTCTTGCTTCAAGGCTTTGTGATGTGAAGGCAGATCTCTCTCTCTCTCTCTCTCTCTCTCTCTCTCTCTCTCTCTCTCTTTGTCTTCTGTTGCCATGCCCTGAGTTTATGCAGACTTCACCGGGCCTGACATGGACTGAGCCCCTGAAATCCCCAGAACTGTGAGGAAATAAATCTCCTTCCCCTAAGTTGTTGTTGTCAGGTGTTTTGGGTCACAACAGTGAGAATGTGACTGAAACATTCATCTTGTCTACATTGATACAATACTGAGCAACATAGTTACATCTCCAATCTTAATTTACATTTTAATTAGAATCTTTTCTCCCTATATAATTATTGGGAATTTCTCTTTGTATGTCCTAATATTACTCCAGAAATAGTATGTAACAAGCAACTTTCTTTTCACCTATGTCATTTTTCTTAAAATTGTTCTGTTCTAGAAATGCTATTATCTGAGATTTGTATAATCACCAAGGATGTAAAATGTAAAATTACCTTTTTTTTAACTAGATGGAAACAGGATTCCATTTTAAGATTGTCTCTACTCTATACTGGCAGTGTAGAATTGAGTAAATCACTTAGCCTTTCTGATCCTATTTGTTCTTCATAAATTAATATAATGCCCTTTTTTCGGGATAGTTGCAGAGATTAGTTATGAAAACAACTTTGCACAGGGTCTGAAAAGATAAAACACTCACCAAATGCAAATTGCAAACTTGATGGAGATTTCCTGTAGTGCTCATGTGCTGTATGCATAACTCTTAACATTTTATGTATATGCTATATAAACTAGAGAATAAACTCCTTGAAGGCAATGATTCTAGAATCCTTGGCAGAGATCCATATACATTTAGAATTTGAAACATGAGAAAACCTGACTCACATTAACATTAATTAAAATCCCTAAAAAACATTTAGATTGAGTAGATATGAACTTTGGCTTTATTGAAATGATGAAATATATATTAAATCATTTTTGTTTTATATTCTACATTATGGTATATTCTCTATAAAGCAAAATCTATTTAAAAGAAAAGTCTATAAGAAAATGAGATGGCTTGTATGAAAGAGACCACTGATTTTGGCAGTGACAGGAAGGTTTTCAGAACCTAATACCAGATGTTGGTTTTTTATACCACTTTTTTTAGAAATATAGTAATACTTCAGCAATTACATTTTTAGGAAAATACATTTTAGAGACTAAACACTTTCTTTTTCTCTCTGAAATATTATTATTTCAGTTATCAGTAACAACAATTAATCATTGACTTATTTATTGGCCTGCAGCTGGGAATGGAGACCTGACTTCCTTTCTCTAGTCCTCTTTTATGTTCTACTCTGCTCAGAATGGATTATGTACCAGCAAACTAATACCTTTCCCCTCCCTCAGGACCTTTTCCTAAAGCTAATAGAGAAGAAAATTTGAATATTTTTCCTAAGCACATATTCCCCACACATTTTTGAACACCTTTTCATATATTGTTGGCCATTTGTATATTACCTTCCTTGGGAAAGATGTTCATATTTGTTTCTCACTTTTTAATTGGATTTTTACATTTATTTATTTATTTATCTATCTATTGCTGCTGAGTTATATGAGTTCTTTATGTATTTGGGTAGTAACCTTATTTGGACATACAATTTATACATTTTTTTCATTTAATGTGTTGCCTTTTCATTTTTTTGATTATCTATTTTGCTATTCAAAAACGTTTTAGTTCAATGTAGTCTCAATTGTCTACTTAGGTTGCCTGTGCTTCTGGGGTCATAGCCAAAATATTATGGCCAATGCGATGGATCCTTTACCCTAGGTTTTCATCTGGTAGTTTTGTGGTTTCAGGTTTTACATTTAAATCTTTAATCTATTTCTAATTGATTTTTTGCATATAATGTAAGATAATCCAATTTTATTTTTTGCATGTGGATATCCAATTTTTTAACACCACTTTATTGAACAAACAATTTCTCCATTGTCCCCCACATTTCTAAAGGGAATAGTAGAATTATGAGTGCTAATCCATTTGGCTACAATAGTAAGGAATTAATAAAAAGGTACATTTCCTTAAAGTTGAACCAACCATTCTGTACTATTTTTCTTAAACTCATGCTACAAAAATAGTTGTATATTTTACTCTAAATAATGATTATTCTATCACTTATCCACCTGACATTTTGAACTTTATACAGAATGACATAAGAATACTGCATTAATATTCACAGAGAATGACTATAAGCAAATCAGTCAGGTTGTATGCATACCTTTAAACTTTTTTTTTAGTTTAAGCATTTATTTGAGAACTGTGACTCCAGAGCTACAGCATATTAACCTACACCCATGAACTTGTCAATAAAACTTTTCTAGAGTTATAAATATTTTGCATTGTCTAAAATTCAGTTAGAGGATATTGCTTGGATTATTTCTAGGAGGTGCCAGAAGTTTCACCTGGAGACAGTATACAAACTCCAAGTACCAGAGAGGATGTAAGGTCACTTAAAGCAAGGGTTGTCAGTTAAATAATCCATGCACTTTGAACCATCTACAAACCTTAAAGCTAATTTGCATCATAAAGCATTTTATATGCCTTCCATCAGTTTCTCCAAAATATTGAAATAAATTTCTTTAGTGGAAACCAGAAATTTTCTTCTGGACAGTACTGAATTATTTTCTATATAATCAGATTCTTTTGTTCATCTAATTATTCCAAAATCCATAGTCTCTTGAAAATGGCAGCTAATAAGTCTATAATGTTTTTCCTGTTCCCCCATGCTGTAAATGAAATTGTAATTAGTATGCCTTAGAGATATTATAACTGTCAAGAACTTAGAAAAGTATAAGATTTTATCCTACCTGTGTGGCAAGTAAGCTTGCCAGAATTTCACGCATTCTGGCAGAAGATAAGAGATACCTTGGTCAGAAATGAAGTACTTTTTTAGTTACAGAAATAGATCAGATTATCAGTACTTATTCATCTTTTCCACAGAACAATGCTTATTAGGCTAAGTGCCTACATACAAACAGTGGCATTAGAAGAGAGGAACTCCAAGCTTACTGACTCTTTTATAATGAGTGGTAAACCTTTTATCCAAAAGGAAACATTATCTTTATCATACTGAACAATACATACACACCTTTTACTTTGTAGGGAGTTGTTATTCTTACCTTCAAAGTTTTTTGATATACATACACCCTTGAAATGATAATCAAGAACAATGGCTGTCATTTCTTCTGGTCTCAAGATTCAAGGCCCACACAGAATTATCTTCTGAGAATATCCATCCCTTGACTCAAAACTATTTTGACTTTTAGCAAATTTTCCTATACTATGTCAGTCTGTCAACTGAATAATCTGAATTTGGAACTAAATCTATTCAATTTTTCTCATACAACATATAATTAAGGTTACTATCAACAGGATCCTGAGCAGCAGGATGAGATAATATATAATATTGACATTATTTGTTCTCCCCAGGGTCCTAGACTCTTCCAGCTTGGCAAACAGCCCAGCTCACCAACAGAGCCAAGTAAAGTTGAGTTCTTCCTTTCCCCCAATTCCTCAGGATACCCAGACAGATGCATTTGGGTTCTTTGGGCCTCCTTGGAATTAGGGATACCTAGAAATTACACCAGCTCATCTTTCTTCGTAAAGTGATCAGTGTTAGTGTAGTGGAAAGAATCAGAGGGCTTGAAGTAATCAGGCACATTTAATTTTGAGCAAAGCAGTGGCTGCCTGAAAACTGAATCAAACAAATCTTCAATGTTTTCAGTACACGTGAAGCCTATATTAGCAGCTAGATCATCCTTACTGACACCATATTTTAGCTTTGGGTATTCCTTGATTGAATAGCCATAACCACATTGCTTTCTGATTGGGGCTGGGGGATTTATTTCCCTTGACCAGTTTGGATTTGACAGGGGTCATTTTATTTAAAAGTCTTTACCTTATTCTAAGGTAGTCCCATTACTAAAATAACAATGCTTAAGTTCTTACCCAGCTTCAACATAAGGCCTAGGGGAGTTTTCTAAGGTGGCATTTCTCATTATAAGAATTCATCTATTTTTATTTTTTTGGAGGGAGTGTCTCACGTTGTTCAGCGAAGCCCATCCAGGATAGCAAGAGCCTAAACACTAGTAAATGTCTCATTTGTAACTGCCCCAAGAACCTTATATCTTTCTCCTATGAACTTCCTGAGAGAGCCAGCGTTCCCTCACCAAAGCCAGAACACACTGCAGTAACCCCTGAAAGGTTCTGGGGTTGGTAGTCTGACTGAGGGAGGGACTAAGCCATAAGACAGCTCAGACTGCTGTTCTTCCTTAGTGAGTGATATGTGCTTCACTCTCCTATTTCCAAGGGAACTAGACAAAATTCTAATGATTCTCCTGATTTCTGGCCTTAGTAGTCACAAATGTCCCTCTATTCTTCCTCAGTACATCTCCGTTGATCAAAAGGTGGCAGAACATTTTGCCACCAAATCTCAGGACACATCTTTGCACTAGTTATTGGAAGCAGCAAAATGGAGGATGGTCAGCAGATGAAGTGTTTCTGTTCCCCTTCTAACAAGAGAATTAGCAACAACTGGGACATCACTGGGGTAGTTGTCTTTGCAACTACTACCCTGTGCGTCCCTCTAATTCTTTTCAATTACTACACAACAAAGCAGGGGACTCTTTATTACCCAGTTGATCAGAAATTAACTTCCCTCCATTCTTATTAATTTGCCTGAGACATTAATCCTTCCTCTTTCAAAGAACAAACAAACAAAACAAAACAAAACATACCTCTATGAACATGCCATTTTCATTATCAAAACTCTCGGGAAAACTAAAGGGTTTGAATTTTGCCCTACTAACAAATTATGCTGTCTCTCTTTCATGGAAGCTCAGAGAAGAGAAAAATGTAAGTAAAAAGGTAAACCCTTGGATTGGAGTCAAAGGATTTTATTATTTGCAGTGATAGTCATAATTCAAGTATCAATTTGTTGTTGTTGTTACTGCAGATTGAACCCAGGGGCATTCTACCTCCAAGCTACACCCTCAGCCCATTTTATCTTTATTTTTTATTTTGAAACAGGGTCTAAGTTGCTGAGGCCGGTCTCAAACCTGCAATCCTACTGACTCAGCCTCCCAAATATTGAGATTACAGGCCTGCGGCACCACACCTGGCCCAAGTATCAGTTTTCACAGTGGTTCCCAAGATCCAGTTCCCATAGAGTGTCATGAAGAGGTTCAGGTGCATCTGTACACACAGTGTGCTGTGGTAATGAGAAGAAGCATGGTCTAGGAAAACCAAACCTTTTGTAATGTATATGAATCATAGATGATGCTTACACAAATGGGAATATGTTTTTATTATACTGGACATTAAAAACAAAAAACCAAACAAGTAACAAACTCTAAAACAATAAACAACAAAAGGAAAAAAGAAAACACTGTGTTTTGCTCCAGATAAAAACACTACCTCTGTCTCTTGACACTGTTTGCTATACTAATCTCCTTGAAATAGTATTCCAGAACAGAGGCGGTTATCACCTCTGATCATGAGTACGAAGAGATGTGAGAGATCCAAAGAGGGTTGCTTCTCAGCAAAACTACCCTGTAAAAACACACTAAGGTGCTCCCTGTCTCTCTCTCTCTATTGGTCTCTCTGTCTGTCTATCTCTCTGATACACACATACCCACACAGAGCAAATGTGAAGCATTTTTGAGGTGTCTTACAGCTTTAAAACAATTCCCAGAAAAATTTCAATGACAGATCAAGATGTTCATTTGTTGGGAACCTTAGAATTTCTTTAATAGTTGATACAAAAAATCTGCACTTTTCTATTAATTATTAATAGGAAATGGAAAAAGTTCTGTGTTAATAAAATAGATAAGAAGAATGACCGTAGAGAATAGATGTGAGGGTGACATGTGGCCATGTTGAAAGTCACAGAATGAGGAGCATCATGTGTAGCTAAGCTGATATGAGGCGGAGGAAATAGACTGGAATGAGAAAGTGTGGGAAATATTTTAAAGAAGAAAACAATTTGAGCTAAATTTTTAAATGAAAAGAAATACAGTCGGTTAAGGTGATGGAGGAGGAGTGAGGGTAAAGCAGTCTCACTGCACTGAGCAGGATAATAGTCTGCTCCGAGTATTCCGGACACTGGAATTTTAGAGGCTGAAGATTTAAGACGGCTATAAAAGAATGAATTGTAGTAGTTGACACAGGAAGGATGAATAAGGATATCAATTGAAGCCTACTCGATGTAAGAAAAATCTGGCAATGTTTCAGAGATGATGATCGTCAAACTATATATGGAAGAAAAGAGAATTCCTCTCAGAGGTTTTCAGCACAGGATTCATTTAACTCACGTGGAAGCGAAGGTCTTCAGGACAGCCAGCTATTTCACAGGACATAAAGATCTGCTCTGGTGGGAGGTAGCAGATTTAGCCCTCCCAGCTTCAGTCTGAAGATATACGCCACATGAGTTTAGGAAATGCCCATTATTATATTATTTTTATTGTACCATAAATATTCATAACATCATACCACAGAGGAAAACTGTGCCAAAGGAAAGATAGAATTCCAGCACCAATGAGCTTATGGAGCTATGTAATATGCAGAAGGAACAGAAGGAGAAATGTACTATACTGACTTTTAATTTTTATTTTTATTTGAAACTAATGCTCATGGCTATCTAAAGCCAGCCCCATTAGCCGAGGAGCAAAATAAATTATATCAGCATAAGAGGGAAGCACACTGTAAATTCCAAATCCTGTTTTTGACAGACTTACTTAGTGAATAAATGTGATGAAAATGTATTACCATTTATAATTATGCTTTGCAGCCAGGTTTTGTTTTCCCTTTTTAAAAATACATACATGTAATATAAAGAGATGTCAGTTAAGGACAGTTTAATTATTAACTAAATATTTGTGTATGCTCACATACAGGGTGTTCACATAGGTTGGACACTTCCTTTGTGTGTGTGTGTGTGTGTGTGTATGGTACTAGGGATTTAACCTAGGGGCATTCCACTTCCAAGATCCAGCCCCAGAACTTCTTATTTTTAATTTTTTAATTTTTTGAAACTAAGTTGCTGAGAGTCTTGCTATGCTACTGAAGCTGTTCTCAAACCTGCGATCCTCCTGTCTCATCCTTCCAAGTACTGAGCTTACAGGCTAGACAGGTCCTTTTTGAAATTCTCATCTGGTCTGTTTTGAAACTGAGAACACAAAGGGCCAAACACAGAAGCTAATCGATCAAGACTTAGTCTTTCCTAAAGTGTATTTTGTATCACAAGCATAATCCCATAATGAAATATGCTGCATTTGGGACTTGGCTTTCTCCGAAGTCACCTATCCCAACTGCCTGGGA
This sequence comes from Glis glis, assembly GCA_004027185.1. Classification (NCBI taxonomy): domain Eukaryota; kingdom Metazoa; phylum Chordata; class Mammalia; order Rodentia; family Gliridae; genus Glis; species Glis glis. The sequence continues at coordinate 36,476 of PVJS01009120.1, forward strand.
TCATGCTGCTGGTGCAGTCTTGGAGCACAATCTAAGCTAATTTGCTTCTGCATTATTGAAGCTAAGCACCTCTGGAAGGTGGGCCTGGGCAAAGACTTGCCTTGCATTGTCATGTATATAACAAATAGATCTATTTTAAGTTGCAACTTGGGAATTCTGTTCTATCAGTAGCTTTGTGTAGACAGAGTAGACAGAAGCAGAGGGAGGGGTTGACTTTGAATTCTAGAAGTGTGGGTCCAGTTTGATTTTTTTTGCCAACATCTCTAGGGAAATTATTAACAGAAGTTATGCCATCAAATAAATAATAATGCAATAGCTAGCATTTTAGGGCTTTTATTTTACATAGTTGCCTTGAGATAAACATTTATATACAACTTCTTATTTAATTCTTTTCACAATCTTATGAGGCAGTTAATATTATCTATCATCTCCATTACATAGATGAGAAAATGCAGGTTTAGAAGGTTATGTAACCTTCCTGAACTCATAAACCTGTTAGATGATATTATGACGATTTAGGCCAAGTTCTCTCTGACCCTGGAGCCCAAGTTCTCCATCAAGATCTATGCTTGACCTTGAGAAACACCAAAAACACAGTCTAGGATTCTGCAAAGAAATAAATCTAGAACTGTTTAGAAAAGAGGGATGCAGCATGAGATTCAGTTAATTTAATTTGCTAGAGCATATTAATAACAAAAAAGTATTATAGTAGACTGTCTCATGTTGGAAAAGTATCTTTATCTAGAAGTTTCCCAGTACAGGAAGCTGTCCTGAAAATGATAGCTGCTGCTTCCAAGTGGGATCTAGTTCACAGTGTGTGTCTCGGCATAAAGCATCACTGTTTTAAGAGTCTTATGCATAGCCCATCATTATAATCCCAATAGTAGCATCGATATCTCATTATTATACCTATGTAACCCCACAATAGTTGTTTTAGAAATGTAATAACATTGAAAGTTAAAGAGATATCACAAACAATTTCCTTGGTAAATATAGAGTCCAAATTTAGGAATGTCATTGGATATAGAACAGTCATTAGTCACATAGAAATTCAATGAATATTGGTCAGAAATAACAGCTTTTTAATCTCGTGAAACAAGTCACTTAATAAAATGTTTAAATATTCTATATGATAAGTGCAGGTGGCAGTTGAACAATTATATTATTTAATTGTGTTTCAATGTGTCAGATTCCTGTGAAAATAAAACAAGCCTAAAATTTTGATGGAATAAAATTAATCACTACTATATTGGATGAAAAGATGTACACATATTTATTATTCATTTAACAAATATTAATTGTGTATAAACTGTACCCTAGCCCTGTGCTGGGTGCTAAAGACATCATGGTAAGCAGAGATATCTTTTCCCTGTCTCAACCTCCCAAGTACTGGGACTTCAGGCACCACCACGCCCAGCTATGGTGTTAGTCCCAGTAAGTTATTTGAGTTGATTCAGAGGCATGGCTCATAGTGTCATGGGGAGCTAATTCTGTGGGTTCTTGGCCTCCATGACAAAAAGGAATTTCAACATGTGCCATCAGAAAAAAGCAAAGGTTTAATTCAAGAAAGGTGGGGATACAGGTTCAGGGAGACTGGGGGCCATCTCAAAAAAGGAGAGTGTCTCTGTGCGCATCCATCCATCCAAGCAAGCAAGAGAGAGTTTTGCGGCCTTCTCAGTTCTTTTATAGGAGGGGGCAGATAGGGTCGCACAGTGGAGGGCAGGACTTCCTCTTAATCTTCAGGTTTTCCTGGCAACTGATGAGTGGTGGCTGACTGGTGTCTGACCTTGCCCTCTCCATTGACCCTTTGTTTCTCAGGAATCTCAGGTGTGGAGAGAAGCCATTGTGATTAAGGGTGTGGGCTCATTAAGGCTTCTGCCTAAGACTGAACACACCCTATGGGATGAAGTTAGATTATGAACTTTCAAAATTTTAAATCTATTTTCCTTCCCAATGTCTCCTTTCTGCCTAATATTTCTTCCATCCTACCTCAATAGGAGCAAATGGCTAAAGTATTCCTTATAGTCAGTATTGTTTTATATAAGTACAGTAGTATTGTTTTATATAAGTACAGTTTGGTTCCAGTATTACTTCACCCAGGAGCAGAAAATTTCATTTTCAAAACAAAGAAAGAAATAAACAAAAGTTTTTAAACTCAACTTCCTTTTATTAAGCAGTCTTTCTTTTCCTTTTCATAATTAAAGGTCCTGAAAGCGCTATCTACCCCCCGCCCATACCACAACCTATGATTTACTTCTGCTCTGGTAAGGTCACTGATGACATGTTACAAGTGTGTAATTTCAGTGTTCTTTTGTGATCTCTCACCTTGCATGCTTTGTCCAAACACTTCTGTTTTGCAGCTCTTCCTTCTCTAGCTGCCAGGGTGTCATCCTCTCCTCTTGCCTCTCTGCACAATCTCAGTCTCCTTTCCTGACTTCCCCTTCTCAGCCTGCAGAACTCATGGGTGTTCCTCAGGCTCTGCCTGATAAATGAATTCCCTCTACTGAGATCTCCTGTTTAAGAGAACCCATAAGTTTCAACTTTTCCTTTCACCACTGGAATTATAATAACTTTCTCGTATGTTTCTGTGTAAATGTCAACACATCTCAGTTTATAAACCCAGTTTATAAAGTCAATTACTAGTAGTTATATTGTGATTTCTACTGTATGAAATCTAAACAATGTGTAATTGGCATGTATTTGTGATTAGTTATGTTTAGTTATGTTTAGTTATCTAGTTAGCATGTTTTAAAGCTAAAACAACACTATTAAACCTCTTTCTTAAGTAGTTCTGATTTTTTTCCACTGGTCAGCTAAGATAAATCTTTAAATTTATATGGGAGAAGAATATGAAGGTGGTATATATTAAGAATTTTGAATCCCTGAAATTATTTTTCACATAGGAAAAACAATTGGTTATAGCATTTTTAATTCCCAGATTTCTCTACTAATTTTTGGGACTATTTTTTTCTTCTGGAAAGTAATGCGGTAGAGGATACAAATTTGATTTTTATTTCTTTCCTATGATACTTTATTTCTACTTACAAATTTCCTCCATATCCCACCTTCCCAAATAAGATTTTTTTTAAATCCTGGACATACATATTTCACCTGAGTATATGCAGGTTCATTTACTCTTTCTTTCTGATAAAGAAGTGGCATTTTTCAAGCATTAGAATTGACATTATTTTATATACAGTCCATCGTTTTCTCATTGATTTTGAAGATCCCTATTCTGCTATACTCACCTATTTTTCTATTTCTGTGTGTACACTACAATGTTTTCACTTGTTTGACTTCATAGTGTGATTTTATATTTTACAGAACACTAACTATCAATCTTCTGTCACTCTAAATTGCTAGGGAATACTTGGAAGGTATGGGGTATTTTAGTGTGTCATAGGACGAAGCATGCACCAGTAGATTTAATAAGTAAGGTTCAGAGATGTTAACATATTCCAATAAGTGAATGAGTCCCATCCAACAAAGGACTATCTTAAACAAAGTGTCAACAGTATATCTGCTTGAGAAATTCTTTTTAAGGAGAAAAAGATAAAACAAAGTCCAAAATAATAAAAAAAATGAAAATAGTTTGTCAAGCAAAATTTAAAATGTTTTAGATTTAATTTGGAATTCTTTAACTTAGTAAGTGATTTGGAGGAGAATTAACAATTAATTAAGGAGAATTACGATAAAGACAGATGCTGACCATCTAGGATAAAAGCCTCCTTATATATGTTATGTTTTCAAGGAAGTTGTATTTTTTTCTACCATTTAGAGTTTTTACATTTTTGTCCGATTGGTTTATGGGAACATTACAATTTTTGCCATCACTGTGAATGGAATTGATCTTGTATTTTCTACTGTATTTTTATTATATACTTCTGAGATGATCTAGTGGTTATACCGTCCATATGTGGTCAGAAAAGTCATCAATTTTTCTTTTATGATATTGTATGCAATCATTTTTAAAGCTGTTTTTAGGCTTAAATTTTAAAATTTGTTCATTAAATCTCTTGGTCTTTCTGAGATACACAGTCATGTTTTGTGCAAGAATAATTTTCATATCATTCTCACATCTAATGTATGTATTACCTTGTATAATTACATTAACTAGGAACTCAAGCAGTTCCTATCTTATTTCTTATCCTTTCTCATGTTAACAGGGATGTCACTAATATTTTATCATCAAGTAGATCAATGGCTCCATTCCCATTAGATATGTTTAACCAAATTTTCTTTCTATACCCAGTATATCTGTTACTTTTCTAAAGAAACTTCAATCTGTAAAAAAGGTATATCAGTTCTGAGAGGAAAAAAATACATTGGCAATTATTATGATCTAATATGTTTAGATAAGATGAAAATTGGGACCAAATTGTTCCAATGACAGTTTTAAAATTAATTATGATAACAATTGCACAAAATCTCCCTTTCCTTTGTACTTGCGCATTCGTATTTTTTTTCTTGAAACTTCAAGTGGCTCTAATGTTGTTCTTAACTCAATAATACTACTAGTTAATTGACACCTATAAAGTACAAACTAAGGCAGGGCACTAGCCTAAGTGTTTTGTGTATGTTAACTCATTTCTACCCCATCATGTTTTCATGATGTAAATTTTATTATCTTCATTTTGGAGACTGTAAAATCAGTCACAATAAGGATAAGGAACTTTTCCAAGATCAACTGACTATTCTCCATAATGGAAGATATTGGGCGAAGGTGATACCCTAATCAAATGTCTCTTAATACCCTTCTTCTTGTTGAGTGTTGGGGTACATGCCTATAATCCTAGTCCCTAGGAGGCTGGGAAAGGAGGATTGCCAGTTCATGGCCAGTCTGGGAAACTTAGTGAGACCTTCTTTATAAATTAAATAAATAAATAAATAAATAAATAAATAAATAAATAAACAGATAGATAGATAGATAGATAGATAAATACATACACACATACATACATACATACATACATATATACAGCTGGGGTGTAGCTCAGAGGTAGAGCACCCTTGGGTTCAATCCCCAGTACCATAAATAAATAATAGATGAATAAATAAAACCTCTCTCCCCTTAAATTTTGTTTGCTTTTGGAGAGGGTGGTACTAGAGGTTGAACCCAGGTTTCTACCTCCAGTTACATCCCCAGCCCTCTTTTATTTTTTATTTTGAAACAGGATCCCACTAAATTGCTGAAGGTCTCACTAAATTGCTAAGGCTGGCCTTGGACCCGTGATCCTCCTGTCTCAGGCTCCCAAGTATTGGGATTACAGCCATGTGCCACCACACCAGGCTCCCCTTAAATTTCAAACAATGAATTCCTCTATTACATTCCTGTGTCACACCAACAGAGATGAACTGTTGTTTCTCTTCTGTTTGTTTCACATTCCTTCTCATGTTTACCAATATCTGTGCTTGGATTTGTGCCTTTTGGAGCCACCATCTAACATTTCTGCTGTGTGCAGCAGTGGCAGCATCCAGTGCGGGAGTGGGGCGATGGCACTGGTACTATCTATGGGGCATCACACTAAAGCATTTCCTTAGCAGTCTTGGCTGTGGTTCCTTCTACGAAGCCGCTGTTGGTTTCTGCCCATTTTCCTACTCCATACCCAATCCTGCCAGCTAATTCTGTGAGCTACTCAACATTCTCTCAACAAATTTATTTGCTCCTTTTATTAGCTAGTGCTACATTTCCTGCTCACATCCAAGATCCCTAACTGAGAAACATTTGTTAGCAGAGAAGAGGGTGCATCAGGTAGCTGTAAGGGAATGTCAACGGTGTATTTGGCATAGCTGGGTGAGAAACTAGTCAAGATCTTGCTTAAATGCCAAGATGGGAATTCGGGAAGCAGTGCAAAAGCTAATCAAATCATTGCCTGTGGTCACCTGGCATCAAGTGTTCATTTGCAGGGATGACTTTGGGAATTGAGTTGCTCTTATCAGAGAATAGTAGGATGCACACGAGGAATTTATGGACTTAAAGAAAGGGCAACTGTTTTGAACATCAATGGATAGCTTAAAGAAAGAGAATGACAAGTTAAAATCCTCGAATTCTAGGCTTACAGCACTAAAATCCAGGGAGTTTCTAGGATCAAGATAAAAGAAGCTCTCATCTTTGGTTGCTGCAGAAACTGTGCTGACAAAAAACAAAATGTGGTCTTAGAGATGGGAAAATTAGACTATCAGTTGAATTTAGAGCTTTTCCTCGTGTCATATAAAAATTAGACAATTGGAGGGGAAAGCATATAGTGGAGCCCTAAACACTAGCTCCCATTAATAGTTCATTGACACTTAAGAACACCCTAAGGAACTTCCTTATACCTCACTCTAAAGGCATCTGTAGCTATTCACTGGGGCAAGGGTTCTTTATGGTAATGGTAATGCACGAATCTTCTGGAGATACTTAGATACAGACATTAAACACACAGTAATCTACTTTAACCATTGGGAGGATTTTGTTTCTCTAAGACCTACTAGATCACTTGTGGAGCAAAATAATGCCACAGGAAGTCTAGTTTTCTCCTCTGCTCATATATAACATGGAGTTTGATAATAATTTCAGATTGCCTAAAATAGCAACCTACTAAAATTTGTAGAGAATGGTTGTTGGTCTCCCGAGGTAATAAGGGATCTCAAAGGAACTGAACTGGAGGATTAATGACAACGAATTGGGTGGGGAGGGGGTAGAGTCATGGAAGAATTTCTTGAAATGGTTTCAGACTATAAAGCATATCCAATCCATGCTACGTACTGGACACTTCCAGAAGAGCAGGCTTACAATCATTAAGTAGACAAGAGATCATGACCTCCTCAGTCATTTTATTTCCATAGAAACCTCAGAACTTATTTAATGAACCTTCCCATGGGAAAAAATAGAGGCAATTCCCAAGTAAAACCACACAAGAGTCCCCCTTTCCAGTGTACCAAGATACTTTTTCCATAAGTAGTTTAGTCTGAACATATAATACTATTTCATGTGCTTGGGTGTCAGTTTTTTTTTTTAACATGCTTTTGCTGTGGGGAATTTCTGTAGATTGGAATATCTCAAATCAGTATGGTTATGAATGTCTTATATAACTGAGTGCCTTATTCAACAGCTTAATATTTCTTATAATTTATTCCAGAAAAGGAATTCAATTTCTTATCAAAGAAGCAAGACAATTAATATTGGTTACTTTCATCTTATTATATAACTACTGAAGAGTAAATTATGATACCAGATCATATGATACTACCTGTGATTTGGAATGTTGGCAAACATAGGATGTTATTTCTTTCATAGTCATACATGGCATGGATCTGAAAACTAGGGACTAGAACTAGAATTAGTACCTTTTCCAATTAAACCCAACTAATCATTCACAACATTTTATCTCCACCTCTGAAATTATAGGAGCTACTAGATTAGAAAGTAGTGATATCCAAGGGGAAAACATTATTCTGAGGTATTAAGCAGTGGTTTCTTGGAATTATACATCACCATATGGCCAATTCAGAGTCTCATGACCTGAGCCAGTTAGGCAAAAAAACGATAATGGATTCTCAAGTAAAAGAGAAAAGAAAGTCGATGATGCACAATACATCAGGGAGGATGGGTTCCCAGCCACTCCTCTTGGGAATTTTATTGTAACTGTGTTTATTTGTAAAAAACTGTACAGATAGGACTAGCAAGAGTTTAGGACCCCTAGAAATAAATGGTTAATCACTCTACTTGATAAAGAACTCTGTAACAGTAGATGGTAAAGACTATGGAAAAGACGGAGAAAGAGAAGTAGTTATAGATAGAGGGCGAGATACATTAGATGATAGATAGATGATAGATAGATAGATAGATTGATTGATTATTATAGATAGATGGGTGATGAGAATATAGATATCAGATTTGCCAGTTAACTTCCTGATGGTTTTGGCCAGTAAAAATTACTATAGGAGCTGGGTGTGGTGGTGCATGCTTGTAATTCTAGTACTTGGGAGGCTGAGAGGAGGATCGGAGGTTCGCGGCCAGCCTCAGCTATTTAGTGAGGCCCTCCGCAACTTAGTGAGACTCTGTTTCAAAAATAAAGAATAAAAATAGGTCTGGGGGTATAGCGCGGAGGTAGAATACCCCTGGGTTCAATCCCCATACCGTAAAAAAAAAAAATTACTATACAAAGCTCTAAGGATGAAGAAGGAAGAGAAAACCTTCTCCTTGTTTGCTTGGTGCTAGCTTCCTGTTTTCTTTCTTTCGCTGAGCATCAGTTAACCTCATCTCAATTCTTTGCCCTGGTATCATCAGTTTGCTCAGTAGAGTTAGAGTTTTCAGTTTTTCAATATTTGTGGAGCCAACCTCAACATACTCCTGCAGGACGCCCCCGCCTCTCTGGCTCAGAGCTCTCCTCAAAGGCCTGGGTCCTGGAATCAGACAGTAGGAGCCACCAGCAGGGATGAAACACTGTCCCTTCCCTGAGATCTGAGCTTCAGCTCTGCAGCCCCACCTCTAAGCTTCTAGGTTTGGACCCCCAGCCTTAATAGGGTAGCTGTACATGCTCCTTTCACATCAACAGAAGTTTTCTTTTTGCCTTTTTAATTCTTCAATACCTAATTAACAATTAACAATTATTTCCATAACACTATTTTTGTTAACATAACATTTGAATTTGTCTTCTTACTGGACCCTGACTGATGCAAACTCATTCTCACAGTAGTATATACAAAAGTATGCTTGATGGTTGCTTGAACTTCTATTTCAGATGATTTAAACCATAACTAATCGTGAAAAGTACGCTTTTCTGCTTGTGTTTCTGCGTGTGATATATTCCCTCAGAGAATAAGAAAAATCCAAGTGCTTAATCCAATTTCAATTGTATTTTCAGTTTTCACAATCAAAAGTATAGTAAGCTTGTTCATATTTTACAGTATTTCCGTAATGTTTGAATAATTTACGAGACGATTCATGTATCAGTCAGGGCCTGCCAAAAACAGATTAAGTACTCAATTTGGGTAATTTGAGATGAATTTAATAAAAACAACTTTGTACCAAAGCTAGGTAGGCTATAGAGGAATCAAAAGATATAATTCAGTACCCTTGGACCAGTCACACTGGAAAGACCTGTTATCACCCTTACATCTGAAAGGAATAAAACTTACTGAAAGATCTATGTGACAAGAATCACCTGTCAAGAGCTGCGACCTTTAGCAGAGCTATGCATTTAACCTGCAGAGAAGGAGCTAGGGAAATATATTCCCCTACTTACCTCTGATCTCCTGCCAGGGATCCCCATTAGCAGGAGCTCACCTGGAAACCAGGGGCAAGGGAACCACTTCATGCAGTTCATACAGGTCAGTCTCCAGGGAGTCTAGCAGGGTGGATGAGGGTTGGAGAGACAGAGGATCTAGAGGAGTGAATGTAGGATACCTTACACAAAAGGGTTAATTACAAGCATGACTAAAGTGTTTAATAACAACGCAACACTTTCAAGAAGAAATCCTTTTGAATAAACGAGGAAAATATACTCAAGGCAGGAAGGGAAGGGGTGGGAAGGGGAGAATACATTCACAAAGCATTTCTGGAAGCACAGAAGTTAAATATCAAAGAGAAATACGCTGTCATCTCAAAACATGAGAGGAATTAGAAATATAAGCATGCTAAGTAACACTTTTACTTTTAACAATAAATACGGACTCTTAACAAACTTTCATCTTGATTCTGGAAAGCATTTTAGTGCTAAGTAGCATAAAAAAACCTTTGAAACAGTCTGACAAATACACGCACATATAACATGTGTATATATGTATGCTTTAACGTTTCAAAATATAATATGTAATAAGTTGCAGAGCATTTATAATTAATTAATCTTTTTCACAGCCCTCTAGAAGAATATTTTTCCAGGATAGCTGACTGCATAATGCCTTGCATGATTTATTTATAGACCACTAATGAAGACATAGCTAATCATCATAATTAATAGGTATTTTTGCGCTTTGGGGCCTAATCACAAAATCTTTCACATGCTCACTCAAAGTAAGCCAGGCTGTGAGGCAAACATGTAAGACGAACCCTGCTTATTGTTTTTAATGTGCAGTTCCACCATATCAACTTATTTATTCAACTTTTCTGGTTATGATTGTATAATGCCAGGACAAGTAGCTCATTTTGGCAATCCAACTTTTTAAAGTATTTTCTTGAATAAATAAACAAAAAATAATTGTATTTGTCATAGTATGATGAAAACTTTATTTATTTACATTATTAATTGTGTTGTATTGTTTTCAGATAGTTACATTGTTTATAAGAATTTTGATTGTCTTGAAGTCAAAGCAGAATTTTTCTTCTCAAATTTACTTGTTCATTTTTCTCTTTTTAATACAGAAAGTAATTTTAACTCATTGTTTTGGGACAGATGAAGATTGTGTTTTGTCTATTTTATTATAGCTATTAGAAATTTCTTTGGAAGACCTTCAGCATACTGGCTTCCATGTCTGGATATTAAAATAATTAAAATAATAGGAAATTGCACAAAGGACAAACATTAATATCAAATGTTTCTTTTTGTAAATAGAGACCAAGTTTAGCCGGTCCTTACCCTGAGCTTGCAGGCAGCAGCCGTGGAAGGCCTGTCTTGGAAGAGCAGGGCAGAATTCATATTTTGCCTTGCTCTTCTTTTTTGCCTTGCTCTTCTTTTTCAAATTTATAAACTCCTTAAATAACTCTACTTCCTAAGTAAAAGCAAAGAGCCAAGGCCTGTAATTCCAGTAGTTGGGAGGCTGAGATAAAAAAGATTGCAGCTTCAAGTTCAGTCTGGGTAATATAACAAGACCCTGCCTTGAAATAAAAATAATAAATAAGTAAGTAAATAAATAAATAAATAAATAAATAGGCAGGCCTGAGGATGTAACTCAGAGGTTATAATCCTCAGGGTTCAATACCCAGTACCCCAAACACACAAAAAGCAGAGTTAGAGAAAGGACCAGAGTTATACTGATTGATCTTTTCTCAGGAAAATTAGGGATAAAAGATTTGTTCTGTTAAAAACAAAGACAAACAATACTTTGTATTTGCCAATGTCTTTATTCAGTTTAAGCATTGTATGGAGAGAGACTCGGCAGCAAGCAGAAGTGGGAAGCTGAAAACATCAGCGCTCCCCACCTGCAACCCAGAAAACCCGGGAAGGTTTCGCCCCAAACGGGAAAAGAGGGCTGGCTTTGCTGCCCAGCACCCAGGCGGAGGGAAAGAGGGGCACCAGCGGTAGAGAGCCGCGGCCTTTCCCCTCCCCCTCAGTACCCAGCCACAGGGTGCAGCCACCTAAACAGATAGACCCAAAGGGACTTGGCAACGGGACACCAGAGTTCCCCACCTGAACTAAAGTGGAGAGAAAAGTGGGTCATGCGCGGGCTGCAGAGCATGCTTCCCCATCTGCGCCGGGGATAGCTCCGGAGGGGCCCCACTGGTGGAAGCTGAAAGCCCCAGCGTCCAGGCATACAACCCGGAAAGCCTGGAAAGGTTTCCTCTCAAACGGGAGGAGAGGGCTGACCTCACTGCCCAGCACCCAGGCAGAGGGAAAGAGGGCACCAGCAGTAGAGAGCTGCGGCCTTCCTCCTCCCCCTCAGTACCCAGCCGCAGGGTGCATCCACCTAAACAGACAGACCCAAAGGGACTCGGCAATGGGATGCCAGAGCTCCTCGCCTGAACTAAAGTGGAGAGAAAAGTGGGTCGCTCATGGGCTGCAGAGCATGCTTCCCCATCTGTGCTGGGGACAGCCCTGGAGGGACCCTACTGGCGAAAGCTGAAAGCCCCAACATCCAGGCCTACAACCCGGAAAGCCCGGGGAAGTCCTGCTGTAAACGGGAGGGGAGCGCTGGTGTGCTACTGGCTTGCACCCAGCTGCAGGGGTTCCCCACCCAAACAGACAGGCCCAAAGGGACTTGGGAACTGGACTCCAGAGCTCCCCGCTTGAACTAAAGCGGAGAGAAAAGTGGGTCGCACGTGGGCTGCAGAGCTCGCTTCTCCGCCTGTGCCAGGGACAGCCCTGAAGGGACTCTGCGACAAGCAGAGAGGGGACAAACAGGTACACAGACCTGGACACCTGGATCTCATCAACAACTCCATTGCAGCAGACAGAAGGAAACCTAGAGTAACTGCAACCCAGTACCAACAATCTACTGGCAGAACAACAGTGGAGTGATATGGGGCACAGATATTGAAGAACATATTGATAAACACACAATAGAGAGCTAAGAATAACCACACAGGAGAGGCTAGCCACCTTCAAGACACACCTAGCAATAAATGTCTACATCCAGAAGAGTTGACTATACAGGGAGGGTGATTAGGCACAGGAAACCTACAGACTGAGAGAGAGATACCAAAAGCAACAAAGATATAAACTTAAGAAACCTGAAATCATGGGAAGGACGAACAACAAAGAAACAATGAGCCCCCACAACTCCACAACAATAGAACCCATTACCACAGAAATTCAGGGACTGCCAGAAGGACAATTCAGAACTTTAGTAGTAGAAATGATACAGGATTTCCGAAAAGAATTCAGAGAGAGCTTGAAACAAATGAAGGATCAAATAAGCAAAGAATCTGACACCTAAAATAGGAATCAAATAGAGGCTTTGAAGGAAGTGAAGGATGCAATAATTGAAATTAAAGCATCAATACAAACTATTAACAATAGAATAGAACACATGGAAAACAGAATTTCACTCTTAGAAGATGACCACTCCAAAAGTGAACTCATCATACATAATATAGAAAAAAAAATTGGACAGCATGAATTGGACATTGAAAAGATCTCAGCCAACCTGAAAAGACCAAACCTAAGAATAATAGGCATAGAAGAGGGAATAGAAGCTGAAACCAAAGGAATAAACAATCTATTCAGAGAGGTAATATTGGAAAATTTCCCAAACATAGCAAGGGAGATCGACACCCAGGTACAAGAAACATATAGAACTCCGAACAGACAAGATCAGAGAAGAGGTTCACCACGACACATAATAGTCAAATTGACTAACGTAGAGGCCAAGGAGAGAATCTTAAAGGCAACCAGAGAAAAAAACCCAAGTAACATACAGAGGGAAAACAATAAGAATCACCCCCGACCTTCCAAACCATGTCATGAAAGCCAGGAGGGCCTGCGGCGACATATTCCAAACTCTCAGAGAAAACAACTTCCAACCAAGATTTACCTATCCAGGAAAGATATCTATAAAAGTTGATGGGGAAATAAAAACCTTCCACGACAAACAGAAGCTGAAAGAATTTATGTCTGCCAAACAAACATTAGAAAAAGTACTCAAAGAGATCAACTATAAAGAAGAGGTAATGAATAAACGCCAGAACCAAAGAAACAATAATTCCCATCAAACAGCCAACTAAGAAAAGGGGGGAAAACACTACCTCAAACAGAAGTCAAGACTCAAAATGTTAGGAATTAAGAATCATCTCTCAATAACCACACTGAATATAAATGGATTCAATTCCCCAATCAAAAGACATAAGGTGGAAAAATGGATCACAAATCTCAATCCATCTATATGCTGCTTACAAGAAACACACCTTACAAGTAAAGACACTCACAAACTAAAAGTAAAAGGCTGGAGCAAGGTAATCCACGCCAGCAGAACACAAAGACAAGCAGGAGTTGAAACTATGATATCAGACAAATTAGATTTCAAGCCTAAACTTATCAGAAGAGACAAAGAAGTTCCTTTTGTGTCCCCACTACAATGACAATGGAGAACCCTCAGTGGTGCAAGGGAAGGGGTATAAGGGAAGGGGAAGGGTAAGAAAGTAGTGAATCCATGGAATTACTGTCATAAACAATGTGTATATATGAGATTATACCAACATCATTCTCAGTGCTACATGTGGGGGGGAGGCGGGGGGGAGGGACACCAAGAGCTGTGTACATGTATGTTAACACCAAACTGATACTCATTGTGATGTGAGACTATAATGCACCAATAAAAACATAAAAAAAAGAAGGTCACTTTTTACTAGTAAAAGGAACAATCCAACAAGAGGATATAACGATAGTCAACATTTATGCCCCAAATATAGGTGCGACCACTTTCATAAATCAAATTCTTCATGATTTTAAGTCACACATAGATCCCAATACAATAATATTGGGAGACTTCAACACTCCTCTCACACCACTTGACCAATCTTCAAGACTAAGGGTCAGTAAAGATTCCTCAGACCTAAGGAACACCATACTACTAGACACATACAGAATATTTCACCCAACTACAGCCGAATTCACATTTTTTTCCTCTGCTCATGGAACCTTCTCTAAAATAGACCATATCCTAGGCCACAGAGCAAGTACTAACAAATTCAAGAAATGTGACATAATCCCATGCGTATTTTCAGACCATAATGGAATGAAACTAGAAATCAACTATAAGAAGACACAGAGAAATCTCAAAAACACATGGAGACTGAATACCACACTGCTGAATGAAGAATGGGTCAAAGAGGAAATAAGGGAGGAAATAAGGAAATTCCTAGAAACAAACAAAAATGGGGAAATAACATATCAAAATCTCTGGGACACGTTGAAAGCAGTATTAAGAGGAAAATTCATAGCACTGAGTGCTCACATAAGTAGATCTGAAAAGCACCAAATAAACAACCTAATGACACACCTCAAAGCCCTTGAAAAGCAGGAACAGTCTAACCCCAAAGCCAGTAGAAGACAGGAAATTATTAAAATTAGAGCAGAAATCAAT